>JARUHE010277075.1:0-12805 GCA_031471125.1 Archaeomysis grebnitzkii | reverse complement strand
TTCGTTCGTTTTTAAGCTTTTATTGCAGAAAAATGCCACTTCGGGCTAATTTTTTGGTTGAAAGAGGACGAAAAAAATCTTGGAGATCAAAAAAACCCTGGTTTTCATCACCCTGATCTCAAGTAATGACACCTTGCTATGAAATACATTTTTTGAAAATACTAGATAGGACACTTGTAATCACCAAAAGTAATAAATAAAGAAAAAAGAAACTCTGGCAAAGTTAACATGTGTGTATTTTGTACATACACCATGAAAGTTATATCACTTGTTTTACCTGAACTTTTTTTTGCATTTGATTTATATATAGAATTTTCTTAACAATGCACAGAATAAAAATATTATGGTTAAAAATAAAAATCTGTCCAGATGCTCTGTCTTCTTTTCTAGGAGTTATTAAACAACCAACAATTCATAACTCAGGAGCTTTACTGTAATAGGGAATACAAAACATAAAATGAGAAGAGTTAACATTTATGATTAATTTTTGCTATAAGGACTAAAACCCTACAGTGACTAAAGGGTTTTAACAATCAAACATAAATAAAACTTTTACTCATTAAATCAGTTGTTTCCAGAAGAAAAAATTAACATTTTACAACACAAAATCTGAATATACAAACTATTTCATTTAAAACCAAAAAAATAAGTTATATGGAGTTTGAAAGTTCTTTTTATGAATCATAAAAACTGATTTATAAACTATTATACTAAACATTTTAAATACTCCGATTTGTTGTTTCACAATTTTTCAAAAATGTAAATGTTTCTCTATAAATTCATTGAAATGTCAACCTTTATAAATGTTTGAAAGTGAAGCAGGTTAAATCTCAATAATCCTGAAAAAATGTTGATTGATAATTTTGCACATTATTTAACATTGGCCACTATACCTACAACTTTTTAAAACCAACCAGTAAATTAATTAAACAACTTTAAAAAAAGAAACAGAGAATTTTTACCTTAAACAATAATTAAAGATTTATTAGCATCTGTATAACAAGTCCATTTTTATTTTTATTTAACCTCAACTTCTATATATGGATACTTGAAATCATTATTTAATTGTAATTATTATTATGTTTAAACTCAATTTTGATACACTATAAAACAAATTCAACCATTTAAAATTAGCAACATGTTGGTAAAACCAGTAAAATCTGTGAACATTATTATAGGTCAATTAGTTTTACAAAATGAATGAATTAAATTGGATCAGAAAGATTACAATAAATGAGGTGGTTAAATATTTATATGTAATATAAATTTGTGGTTCAAATTCACATGAGCAACTTGTGCTTCTCTTAAGAAGAAGCAATTCATCACTTTTCCTAGTCACACAAGAACATAAATTACGGTTGAAGTGTTTTATGTAGTCTATGCTTATTTTTAGCTCAAATGTGGCATGGAGGTACTTAACAATCAAATTTTTAGCTCATGTGTGGCATGGAGGTACTTAACAATCAAATTTTTAGTTCATGTGTGGCATGGAGGTACTTAACAACAATCAAATTTTTAGCTCAACTGTGGCATGGAGGTACTTAACAACAATCAAATTTTTAGCTCAACTGTGGCATGGAGGTACTTAACGGTCAAATTGTTAGCTCAAGCAACGCCGACTCTACTACAGGCCTTTCACATCGAAACCTTAGTTACACAATACGTTACCGACTCATCTTTTCTTGATACGGGATTACCTTTCTTGTCGTTCAATCAATGTTAAAATAGTTGATCTACGATCAACAAAGTTGATCAGAGATGAAGAAAGGTTGAGACGAGATCACGTTTATGGTTTGTATCTATGCTACCAGTTGTGTTTTCAATGGTGTTTTGTAACTAACAAAAATTCCTGCCAGGTATGAACAAGGCCTGTAGTAGAGTCGGCGTTGGCTCAAGTGTGTGGCATGGAGGACTTTACTATTGGATATGAACATAACCAACCCTAAGAAAATTTCTAAGGAATTGTGCTACCATGCACCTCTACGAACTAATTACAAAATTCTCTATCCTTTATTATTTCAGTAAGGCTGACCAGGCAAGATTGTCAGAGTAATACTTACTTCGTTTCTTGTAACAAATGTGAAACATAAGTCCAATTTCTTACTCAATCTTATATAACAACAGTGATACAAAACAATTTAGTTTTTAATATATTAATACAGGTAAAAATGTATCACCTATGTTACAAGAAATAGTTGAAATTTGAAGATAGAACATTCAAGACTAATATCATTAATATTTTAATACCCTGAGCAAGTATTCTATTGGCTGGTAAGCACATTCTGTTGAGATTGCAATACTACAGTACCTCTTTGACAGATATAAAATTACCAAATAGTTTCAACAAAATTATTAATTGACTTGGTGTGACAATGCAATATTTAAATGATTCTAACAAGAAACAAAAATATATTAGAGGCACAAATAGGACTGATGTTATTGTAGCTTAACAACAGCTTGATCTGTATAACAACGTTCATGAATAACAATCAAATCTTATTTTTGTCTTACACTAATCTTGAATTTTATCACAAAGCAAATATTTTAATTTGGTGTGATAATTCATTTTAGAAAATAATTTCAACTATTTTTGTTTATACTTACATACATATCTTAAAAAAATAATTATTAATAATCTATATCACAGAAGACATTTATACATATGTTGTAAACTCAAAAATTGAACATGAAATTATTTTATTTAACATTGATATTAAAGAAAATTCTTTAACTTTTGTTGGGATGGGAAAAAATAAACAATAAAACAAAACCTTTAGTTCAACATCAATGACAGACAAGGAACTAGTTACTTGGAAAGTATCTTACATCATTCAAATCTTTAAAATAGCAAGTTTTTGGTCTGTTAAAGAAAACTTAGAATAAATAAAACTTGCAACATTTTAACTGTTAAAGATAAACAAAGTACTGAAATCAATCAGACAAAGATGTAAAAAGTCATTATTTCTTTCCAACATTTTATCTTTTTCTAAGTGTCAAGTGTTTCATTTGATAGGCTCTAATTGAGAGATTTTTAGTGGAGACGTGAGGCACTGTTCTGTGTTATTCTTGATTTTTAAAGTTAGAGTTGTTAGTTATTTGTGGACTTTTTTTTAGATTTTTGATTATAGATCAATGATCGTTTAACACAAATATAATATATATGCATTAGGAATGGTACATCTTTTTAAAATTTCTAAAACTTGAACTCATTGAAATAATTACATTTTAATAGTGTCTATGAAATTTTAGTTTTTTCAAAGCAAACAACTTTTTTTATTTTTCATTTTATAGCAATGATCATTTGGATTGAAAATAGCACAAGTAAGGTAAGTTCTATGTTACTTGAATGTTGGTTATCTCACTTGTGCTATTGTTGATCCATTTAACATAAATGAAAGATATATGCATTAAGAATGATATATTTTAAATAAAAATTTTGTTAAAACTTGAATTTACCAAAATAGGTTAACTAAGTTTTTATCGTGTTAATGAACTTGTGATTTTTAAAAAGTAAACTAAACATTTTTGTTATTTTTATTTCAGTGCAATGATCATTTATCATAAGTGAAAGATATATGAATTAGGATTGATATATCTTGAATAATTTATTTCTAGAACTTGAATTTATTGAAATAACTGTTTTTATTTGGACTTATTGAATTTAGAGCAATGATTTGTAGACGTCTCCACTATAATTTGGTTATGAACTAGTTTAATTAAATCTGATCATACTTTGGCAAGACAAATTTCAATGTAAGTAATCTATAATTTTTCTATATTATTCATTATAGAGTTAATTTTTTTATATATTGGTATATGGAAAAAACTCAGGAAATAATATAACAGCAATATTAATAGAAACAATTTAGTTCATTTAAATACTTACTAACCTCGCTTTTACTATCTAATTTCTTAGCTAATTCTCTATGTGACGCCATATGTCAAAGCTTCAGGTACCTCGTGCACAACCAGATTTATAGACGAGCCTCCAATGTCATCGGAGGCAGCAACACCCTGGATGTCGCCCTCAATCACACTCTCTATATCACCGTCGATGACCATGTGGTTGTCGACCATAAGTGGAGTGCCATCCGAATTGATGATGATCTGATGATTTTCCCCGACAGAGTCAGAGTCCTGAAGTTGGTAGCCGGCAGTCTGCAAGGCATCCATCAAGACTGACATGTGCTCTTGATCCATCGTCATCGTGTTGCCTTCATCTTCGAATTGCTTGATGGGGAGAATCTGACCCTGATTGATTATGTGTGTTGCCTGAGGGTCATCGGCAGTTACCATTTCGTATTCGCTTAGTGAGGTGGTCGATTGCTTCAGGTATTGCACACCTTCAACATTCACAATGGTGTCTTTCAAGGAATGTTCCTCCTGTGTGACAAGATCGTCATCAGTGGATAGTAGATTCACGGAGGACGACGATTCGGAGGCAACTACGGTGGAGAGTTGAGCATCTTCTGAAATGGTGTAATCGATCGATTCGGATGCATTTATACAATCGTCAACAATTCCATCTTCAACAGTTAACATAGGCATAGTTAACTGAGAGTTAATTACCTCTTCACCTTCCATCAAAGAATTTGAAACAGATGGATTGATCACAAACTCTTGATTCATTGTTACACCATGATTCGAAGTTAGAGTTTCCTTATTTGAAATACCAAAATCGGAAACATTTAGACCATTCTCAGGATTTCCTTGTGCATTTTCAGGTGCTTCAATATCCATATGAACTTGTCCAGTTTCATCTACTCTTTGTATAATAGTAGCAACAACGGGTACTTTAATTTGAACTGCTTTTTGTCCAGTTTCAGGATTGGACACCGTAAATTTCCCCGTTGTTCGTAGTTCATCTGCCGATGCAGGTACAAGCATGTGTTTACTTCCTGCTGCAAACTGAACTTTGACCACAACTGGAACTCCTTTTGTTGGTTTTAGAAGAGCAAAAGGAACATGACCTGCTGCCAGTGCTTGATGCATTGCTTTTGTATCAATTGGATCAATCAAAATACCACTTCCCTGTTAAAATAAAGTTTTTAACATTTAATCAAAATCATACATTACTTAAATGATTAAACTTTTGTATGAAGTTGAGAAATATTGAAACTAAATGACTTGAGAATAGTTTGAAGTATTTAATAAAAAGAAAAATCTCTAATCCTATATTATCTTCTATTGTCTTTACCTTTTTTCCTTGGATTTAAGGTGAAATAATTACTGAAAAATCTTAACTTGTATTAAAGAAAAAAGCATGAGTAAATATTGCACATTAAATGCTGTATTTGTATGTTAAAAGTTTTTTTTAAGTTTTAATACAATCCTGTATGTTATTATATTAACTATTTTCTTTCATTTATTTGCAATACAAATATCGCTGTAAGCATTAAAAAATTTTTTGGTTAATCATGAAATTGATGATAAACTAGCTAAGTCTAAAAACTCCTAAATAGTCTATTATTTGAAGAACTATAAACTTTTGACAAAAAGATCCTTCAGGCATACTACCTTAGAATCTCCAATCACTTTTATTTGTTTTAAATACACTTTTTCTCTAAACCTTCATATAATACAAATCTCTGTTATCCATGAATTTCAACTTTTTTATAAAATGTATGTTTTATTAAGTAAACATTGATATCACAAAAAAATCCTTAGTTGCACCAGTGTAGAATGCTATGTTCTTTATTTTTATTTAAACAAACTTTTCTGTAAAATAATGTTTTTTAATATATTGAGAAAATGGCAAAATTTCGGTAGAGTCCACAATTCTATCCACTGATCAAACAACAACAACACCATCACTACCAACAACAACAATCAGAAGTCATTTATGAAAGCTGGTTTTTCAAACAGAGTTTAAAAATGTATAGAAATTGTAAAACAAAATTAGATCTTACTTTTGTATCTGTTTCTAGCTGTGTATTTACTTCTGTATCAATTTCTTGGAATGTTCTATCTCCATTCGGAAGTTGTATTATACGTACATTTCCAATTTTCTTCCTCTTCAGAACAGAATCGACATTCATAAGAAAAGATGATTTATCCTTTGTAACCACATGAGCTATTCCATGCTTGTATTTTTCATGTTGTAAAAGGTGAATCTTTTTAGCAAAACTAGCATCGCACATATTACATTTAAACTTATCTGTCGCATATTGATACATAATTGTTCCATCTAAATGGGCTTTGGCTCTATGACAATGCAAATTTGATGCCTGATTGAAGCCTCTTCCACAGGTTTCACATTTATATGGACGTTCGTTTGTATGTGTGAAAAGATGATTTTTCAAATTACCTTTTTGGTGAAAAGCTTTATTACAGATATAACAAATATGTTGTTTGTCATCTGAATGTGTTTTTTTGTGTGATATAAGTGTTGAAACACGACTGAATGTCTTTCTACAGACATCACAAACATAAGGACGAGATTCAGAATGTGTGGCCTTATGCTGAGACAGGGTAGACATTTGTCTAAACTTCTTCCCGCATTGGTTGCATTCGAAGTTTCTCTCATCTGTGTGGGTGGGCAGATGTCTCATCAGTGTATATCGATGAACAAACTCTTTCCAACAAATTCCACACTCGAATAACTTGACAGTCTTTCCGTCTCTCTTCATATACTTGACGTAATGTAGGCGACTGTGTGGATCATTCTTGTCCACCTTGAAACTATTTTTTTGCAACAAGAAACGAGAAATGTTCTTGTTTTTTCCAAGTTTTACAGAAGAACTCAAAACTTCCAGTGTTTTTCCAGCATCTGAAGATTGAACTTCAATTTGAACTGTTGGGTCCAATTCATCCTTAAGTTTTTTTTTAATACTTACCCGGTTATGTTTTGCAATCACACCAGCATCTTTGTCAACTTCGGTGAATGATTCTTCGGACAACTCGTTCTCATCAAAGAGTTCCCCATCAACAGTTATAACTTCTCCGTCTTCGGATATTATGTGCGAGCTGTGAGATTGAAGCAAAGTTTCGTCAATGTTTCCAGTGATTATGACTCCATCAGAACTAGCATCGATGATATTCTCCACAATTCCATCCTCTGTGGTTTCAAATACAGGTAGGGAAGAGCCTTCCACAGTTATGATCTCGTCCCCATCGATCGATATGGTGCTGCCTTCGGCACCTGAAATTATGTTATTTGACTCGGTGACAAAGATGCCAGAGTAATCTTTTTTGGATCGACCAATTTTCCCATTTTTGTATCTATTGTTAGATTTTTTGTTTTTTGCATTGAGAGACTTTGGACATTGTTTTTTACTAATTTGATCATGCTCAATGGTATTCAAGTACATAAATTCTTCATCTGTTATATCTTCAATTTTGATATTTTCAACGGTTTTATTCACTTCCTTCAAGAGCGACATTCTTCCTTACATTGAAATATGGACTTCTCAATAATCAATCATTCTGCAAAATAAAATTGTTCACATTAATTTATTTTTTCTTTCAAACCTAATATTGAGAAGGTTCAACCCATTAATTGAATTTTACTTAATCAATAAGAGTTGTTTTCCATATTACTTCAATGTGTTAATATAATGTATATAACAGGCACCTGTTTGTACAAAATGCAGGGTAAGCAATGCTTACCCTAGTAATAGATAAACCATCAAGTTACAATAATACGACAGTAAAATAATGTATTTTGAATAATTTCTTAAGCATTTTAAAGTATATTATTGTTTGATGTCTGGCTGTCAGCAGACGCGAATCTAAACTGTGTTTCAAATCTGCCCATGCAAGTTGATGTAAGAAGATATTGTCGTAAACAGCCATACTATATCAGGTAAAATTTATTTCTTTATAAAATCATTTACATTATTACCTAAAAAGCAATCTCAAATTACGCATTATTGTACATACCTTTCATTTATACAAATTTTCATAAACATATTTCATTTTATAGAAAGAATAATAATAGTTGCGAGACCTAATAATAATTGTTTCAAAAAAGTAATCTATTCATTTAATATGTACACATTATATATTATCATTGTTTTAAACACAATTTATCATTTACATTTAATACTTTGTTATTTATTTTATGTTTTAATATAATAACCTTTGCAAAATTATATTAATTTTTTGTAAACTATAGACTATAACTGTATATGTATTTATTGTTATAATAATTAATTAATTACTGTTCTTATTATTTATTATATGATTACCATGGTGTATCTAAACCAAAATTATTAAATGACTTAATTAGAATATCTGATTGTGAGAGCTGAATTATTTTGCATGACGAATCAGTAGCCTTTTTTTAAGGTAGTATAAAAGTATCTGCAATAGTTTCTTTAAATATTTTAAAGTTTTACTTACCCTAGACGTATTCTCTAAACACGGGCCTGATATATAATATACAGTAATTAAGGTCAAAAATTATTCAAAATTTTTTATTTTAAAGACAAATTCAAGATTGTAGGCCAATAAGGAATTTATTTTTCATTACAGAGGCACAATTTTAAGAGTTCAATACCATTCAGTAACTTAAAATAAAAAAATTCATATTTTCAACAAACATTTTCTATGTCCCTATATCAAAAATTTCAATCAAGAAAGGTGTTACAATGTAGAAAAACATTATTTAATCAAACTTTATGCCCACTCCATTTCCAAAACATGAAAAAATTTGTTTTATACATTTTTTTTCTATATTTCCAGGTCAGAAATGTTGATCAAAAATTGTGTTACAATGTGGGAAAACCTCATTTAATCAAAAATAATTTTTTTATCTTACCCCATTGCAAGTGGGGTAGTGCAAGTAAACTGGGTCAAAATTAGGCCTGATTTTAACATATTCTTATAAGCAGTCATGAATTTTATAAATTCTTGAAAAGTTGATTTTTGATCACTATTTGGTATTTTTTTTTAAATTCAACACTCATTCATTCAGTGTGAGTCCATCCTTTTGTTGAGCATTATTAGTTAATTGAGTGAATGGATAGTTGATTTGATTATCATTATTTCACACTTATTTATGATTCTAAATTTCTAATTTATATCCAAATGTTTGATAAACAAATGTTAAAATTATGCAACAGTTGGAAATAAAATCGTATTATTGCAGCATGGATGTCAAGCTGCTCTGGGTATATGAATCATGAATGAACCTGCAAACCCCAAAACCTAACCTGACTCTCTCGTATATTTACACCATTGAATACATTTATATGTTGTGGTTTTATTTTATTTTAATTATACTTTGTTCTATGCCTAAAACTTGTAGATTATATATTTTGTAGTTATAAATTACAATTACTTATGGTAAATTTGTTATCAAAAAGTGAAATTTGGGAGGAATATTCTGCAATATAGCCAAAAATTTAAAAATCATGTTATCCCAGTAGGATCAAACATTGTTTAGCACCCACCAAGCAAGGTGGTTTGTTAGTTTTTATTGCAGAAATAATCCTTGTTTCTGCCAATTTTTTGATTCAAGAGGTCAATAATGGAAATCGTAAACAGAAAAAACATTCCTTTTTGCAGTATATTGCTCTATTTTTTTACCTAGTAGCTGTTCACTGTAGGATTTTATACATTCTGCCACTCCATTAAATGAACATATTTAGAGCAAAATTATATTAAAATAAAGTATTCAAATAAACACTAACTATTAATAAAACAAGTACCAGAAAATGTTATGCATAAAAAGCTGTTTGTATGGTTAAAATTTTTAATATTAGGTTAGTATTAAATTTATGAAACAAAAATCTAATACTAAAAAATATTTTTCATCATAAATATCTAGGGATAATTAAAAAACACACAAAGTAAGTACAGCATTTTAGTATATAACTGCTTAACAGAGGAAGGTGGTGTCAATGGAAAGATTACTGGATATTTTGTCAATCGACGATGAAACTTCACGATGGCTACTCTTTTATATGATAAACCAAAGCACTTTCTTTTGAAAGTTATAGAAAAACTACAGAACCTGGTTAATCTTAATAACCATCATGCAATTTTGCATTTTTTCAATAGAGTTTTTTTTTGCCAAAAGAACTTTTATTAAAATTATAATATAGTGAAATATGTTCATTTAGCTCTTAAGAAAAAAGTAATTTTTAAGCAAGTTTACTTTTTTACTTAAATTGTGCAAATGTCGTGATGTTTAAGTAACTTTTTGGCAAAGAGTCTGTTGCATTTCGCAAAATTTTAGCAAAAAAAACGCAGTCCTAGCAATTTGTCTCATGAAAAAATTAAATAAAAAGTTACTTTTTTCTTACTTATTCACATAATGTCTGAAACTTTAATCATATTTTCAGCATCCGAAATATTCACTGGGGTGTTATAGATCACAAATATAAATTGTACATATGCCAATATTTTTTTGTAATGGTCCTCTTATTTGTATCATATTTACACTCTGTATGTACGATAAAGTTGGGTTTAGTGAGTTTCTCTTGTTTTTCTAAGACTTGAGAAAGAAATTGATTTAAAAAATAAGCAGTTCCATTACACGCTACCGAGTTGTGAATTCCAAAACGGGCCGTTGTTGTACATTTAAGAACAATTGACGCCGAGTGAATTGCGTGCCTATTGTAAAGATTTACAACCATTGTGAAGTTTCACCCAATCGACAAGGGTTACCAATTTTTTTAATTTTTCAATAGAGTTCTTTTTCTCAAAAATATCTTTTATTAATATTGTAATATAGTGAAACATGTTAATTTAGCTACAAATTATAGAAATAAATGTTTACAATTGACAGCCATACCAATTGTACTGGTTTTCCCACACAGTGCGAAATACAAATGTAGATTAGGCTAATAGGTTCTTTTGGCCACCAAAAACCATTTGAGGAGCAAACTCAGGTTGGGTTTTATTTGGTGGGTCACGATAATGTTGAAATTTGCTTAAATACTGGTTTATGGAGAAGCAAGAAAATAGCCTAAGTATTGTTTGAAAATGTGACATCATCCTAAGTTTGGTACCCCTGTCAGTTGGATGTGCATAAGTCTTTGACAAATTACTTATTTTGGCTATTACTTGAGTTATATTATTCATAATATGAACATATGGACATCAATTGAAAGCACCAGTGTTATACAGCAGTTTTTCTAGAACTTTCAAATGGACCATTGAATTACACTCTGCAGTTTTCATACAGCATGCAATGCAACATACCAGCTGTTTTCAACTTTCACCCATGTTTTCTATTGCAAATCGAAAACATACATCCGCCATTATTTTTTAAAAGGACTCTTATTTGTATATTTACACTGTATATAGGAGAAGGGGCCTTCTTCTATTTTAATGCACTTTCCTCTGTTAAGCGGATATATACTGAAGTGCAGTACGCAGTAATTACTTTGCGCATTGTCTTAAATTTCCTTAATAGTCTTTAGATATTTCTAGATATTTATGGTAAACAATATTTTTAATAGAAGATTTTTTCATACATATAATGCCAACTTAAAATTATATGTATGCTCTATGTAGAAGTTTTAGTAAAATTAGACTTAATTTATATATTATTTCATAGATATAACTGTGTTTTCTTCTAATTTTGCATAATTATTATGTAATATAAAACTTTTTTCAGTTTTGGGACGGCATCCAACCATCGGTTGTGGGTCACGATAATACTAAAATTTACCTAATTACTGGTTTATGGAGGTGCAACAAATTTAGCCTAACTCTTGTTTTAAAATATAACGTCACAACCGTTATACATATGAAATAACATAAAACGTGAAGGACGTAAGTAAAATTAAACATGAATTTATGAAATAAAAAAAAACCAGTCTAATTATACTAAAGTTTTTTCATAGAATAGAGCATACATTTAATTTTAAGTTAGCATTAAATTTATGAAAGAAAATTCTAGTACTAAAAATATTTTGTACCATAAATATCTAGGGATTATTAAGGACATTTAAGACAATGCGCAAAGTAAGTTCTACACTTTAGTATATACCCCCTTAACAGAGGAAAGTGCATTCAAGTAGAAGAATACCAGAGAAGGTTTAGTTAGGCAAGTTTCTGTACCTTTTTAGGACTGTCGAAAGAAAATTAGGCATTTATACTGTTTCACCTCTAGTTTTTGATTTTGGCAACATCTAAGGAAAAAGGTAAAATGTATAGAGTATTTTATGTAAATTTCGAATCAAGTAATGCATGATCCTTTGAGCAGCAGAATTAAGACTAAAAAATGAACATTATAGATCCTCACCTGACTTTGCTCCTCAAATGGCTTCTATTTGACAAAAAAATGCACCATTTGAGGAGCAGTCAGGTTAGGTTAGGGTCTATAATGCAGTGTAAAAACAGGAAAACTTAATAGGTGGAAATTCTAAAATTGAACAAATGGAAATTGTTAGCATAGTTTCAAAAAACTTGTTTTTGGCACACTGATTTTTTTAAAGTGAAAATAATACTATTTTTGAATGAAAAAAAATAACAATAATACTATAAAGGTACATTACATGCCTATGCCTATATAGCTGTAATTAAAAGAAATTGACACTAATCTGTATAGCGGTCACAAGTTTTTTTGTTTAGGCATACACAAATAAGTTTGAAATAAATAGAAATGCACGGTCAAATTCCGAAATTCCGGGTCGGGGTTTATATTTTTTTTTTAGAGTTTATTTTATGTTAAACTGTATTGAAGTAATTGAACTATTGAGATCAGGCTCCCATCTAGCAATTGGAACTTTGGAAGTATCAAATTGAAAAAAAAATTAGTAACCACAATTTTATTGAAGTTTAAAAAACCCTTTTGAAAATTCAAACACACACACACACACACACACACCCACACACACACACACACACA
>JARUHE010276965.1:0-12805 GCA_031471125.1 Archaeomysis grebnitzkii | reverse complement strand
ATATTAGTGTTTTTGGAACATATGGTAAGGTAAACTTTTGTTTGATTTTATTATTATTTATTAATACCCTAAAGCTGCCTGCAGGGCTGAAATTCAAAATTGAAGTTATGATATATCATTTTGATGGGGTGTAGTTTTTTTTACTTTGATTATTTTTTTAGATTTTGAATTTTTGGTATCATATTCCATAGGTTTTTTTAAAAATGGTAAATTTTTTATAAATGGAATTTTTTTCAAAAAATTTAATTGTTGGAATTCCAGGGTTTGACGAAGAAAATCGGCACACTGCACTGTATTACTTTATTCATTTCATTGTTATCACCATTTTATGTGCAGTTGCTAGTTTGCTAAGGAACTAATATTACAAAATACATACCTTTAAAGCTTTTTACACAGTGATAATCGCATTTTATTATTCCATAAACGTTGAATAAGACCGTCAAAAATTTCTAAACAACCTTTCAAAGATGGTTGACCTGAGAGCACAATCCAAAAATAGTATAGGAACTTTGTTACTAAAAAAACATATGAACGAACACAAAGCATTGGGTACTCTTATATACTCTTCTTAAAAATAAAATATGGCTAAACCTTACTTCCGATCCCTTAATCAGATCTAGCAACTTTAACAAGAAAGTACTATCTATTTAGAAAGGTTTTTAGTTTTTTATTTGAAGAGTTACAAATAATTTTGTTAAACAAAAGTTATTTGTTACGACTATTTAACAAATATTGTCATAAGTAATTTTTTTAGAAAAAATTATATTTATGGAGTTATAGCCAAAAAAACAGAATTTGTGGAAATAGTTTTTGGACTCTGAAAAAATTTCAGCAAAAGTTTAAAGTTTTTTATTTGAAGAATAACAGGAAATTTTATTGAACAAAAGTTGTTTATAATGACCATTTAACCAACATTATAAATAATAATTTTTTCATAAAATAAATATTTCTTGAATTACAGCCACGCGAGATTGCAGGTCATCTATGGCTAGTTGTGTTACATCTTACATTTACCCGTGTTTTCCTTACATTTTGCTCATTCTCTCTTAATTTTTATGTTATATCTTATGTTTAACCATGTTTTGTTCTCATTTTGCCCATTCTCACTTAATTCTTATGTTATATCTTACGTTTAACCGTGTTTTATTCTCATTGGTTTTTTTTCAGAATTAACAACAAATAATTTAAAAGAGTGCCATTGTGCTTGGCATTAATGCCATTATTATATTTTCAAAATGAGTAAAAATTGATTCAAAAGAATGGTATCATGCTTGGTGCTAATGCCATTTTTATTTTTCAAAATAAACAACAATTAATTCAAAAGAATGGCATCATGCTTGGCACTAATGCCATCATTATTGTTTTCAGAGTAGTTAACATTTAATTCAGAAGAATGGAATCATGCGTGGCACTAATGCATCATTAATATTTTTCAGAATTAGTAAAAATGAATTCAAAAGTATGGCACTAATGCCATCATTAATTTTTTGAGGGTTAGTAAAAATCAATTCAAAAGAATGGCATCATGCTTGGCACTAATGCCATCATTATTGTTTTTCAGAGTAAGTAATCATTAATTCAAAAGAATGGCATCATGTTATCATTGTTTTTCAGAATTAACAACAATTAATTCAAAAGAATGGCATCATGCTTGGCACTAATGCCATCATTGTTTTTCAGAGTTATTAAAAATAAATTCAAAAGAATGGCATCATGCATGGCACTAATGCCATCGTTGTTTTTCAAAATTAACAACAATTAATTCAAAAGAATGGCATCATGCTTGGCACTAATGCCATCATTGTTTTTTTTCAGAGTAGTTAAAAATTAATTCAAAAGAATGGCATCATGCTTGGAACTAATGCCATCGCAGACACCTGGACCATCTTTCGGTAATGATGCTCATCGCTACGCTTGCAAGTCTTATGCCAACAAACTCCTCCACAACCTACATTCGCTGTGGCAGTCGCAGCATTTCTGTGATGTCGAGATATCTGCTGGCTCTTATGTAGTGAAAGTAAGTTTAATTATTTGTTTTCTTTTATATAAAGTTTATTCTTTTTAAAGTTTTTATTTAAAAGAAGTATAAACAATTTTTATTTTTGTATATGACTTTTATGTTTAGCATTTAATGTCATTGAATGATACTTGTATGGTATGGATATGGAAGATATCATTGTAATCTTAAAATCATAAGATTTTGTTACCATTAAATTTATAAAATATTTATAATAGTTTTGGCTAAACCTACTTCGTTGTGATTGGTCAATGGTTCCCACCATTTTCTGTCCAATTTGTGGATATCCCTTCCTTTTTCAAGCAAAAACATGTGAATAACATTTTGCTTAAATTTTAAAATGAAAATCCTGTTTTAAATTGACCATAAATTTCAGGCACATCGATCTATATTATCTGCTGCCAGTGCATACTTCCAAGCAATGTTCACCAGCGGATTAGCAGAAGAGACGCAGGCTTCAATTGAGATAAAATCTGTGTCGGCAATAATTCTCTCTCAACTGATTAATTTTGTCTATACAGGTAATGACATTTCATCTTTTATGAAAAAATTAATGATTAGTTAGTCTAGTTTTTGAGAGAAGTTGACATCATCTGTGTACTGTTTAAATGGAGAAGAAAAACATGTCATTTTTCAATAAACATTTATAAATTCAAAAATTTTACTGGTGAAAACATTTTTTTTTGGAATTGCCTTTAAATCCATGATTAAAATTTGTGAAACTGTTGTGTAAGACATGAAATCATTTGCCTTTCTTATTCATTTCTACAAAAAAATGTTTTTATTGAGTTGGAGTTTCAACTACAGTTAAAAATTTTAAGGTTAATTTTTATTTACAAATTAGCATCATCCCATCACTCTCTAAATTAAAAAAAAATATTTCTCTACTTACAATCAATAAATTACTTTTTAACAAATGTTCAATAACTAGATCGACAATAGCACAAGTGAGGTAAGCTCTATGTTGTTTGAATGTGGATTACCTCACTTGTTATTGTTGATAACCTAATACATTTAGAAAAATTCTATACTGAATGCCAAGCATATAATTTATTAGGCAACCAATTATGTAAAGCTTTATCGTGATGCAAATTGCACAATAAATTCACAAGTGAGGAAAGCTCTGTTATATGAATGTGTGTTCTCAGGGTGATGAAAACCAGGGTTTTTTTGTCCTCCGAAATTTTTTCGTCCTCTTTCAACCAAAAAAGTAGCCCTTAGTGGCTTTTTTTTGCAATAAAAGCTTAAAAACGAACGAAACTGATCAAAAACGAACGTCCTCTTTTGAATGAAAAAATATTTTTCATACATGAATCAAAATTTTTTTTAAAATGCCAAATTTCAGGTGACATTGAAGTGACGGTAGAGAATGTCCAGGAGCTCTTCATAGCAGCGGACATGCTTGAACTGCACGACGTCGTCAGCGTCTGCTCCAACTTCCTCAAAAGAGAACTTCATCCGTCAAATGCCGTCGGTATTTACCGGTAAGCTTGATTTTATTTAATTATCTTCTCACCTGATTGCCAGCCAATAATTTAGGCTTCCAGATTGTCCACTCTAATAGTAATTCCTATGGAGCAGGTGGCAAACATACCTCTAAAGCAGGGGTCGGCAACCTTTTGGAGTGAAAGGGCCAAACAGCTATGCAGTTACATGGACACGGGCCATATAACTAAATATTGAAATAAAAAAATAATTTACTATAAATGTATTTAACAAAAATGTGCATCATATATTTTAAAAAGAACAGTGTAAATTATTCAAATTAACAAAACAAAATATTTTAATGTTCACATTATAAATTTTGCTAATTTAGCAGGAAACCTGGTAAAATCAAAAATTGTGGACCAGACTCAATGTAAGGTGGCGGGCCGGATGAAAATCACTTGCGGGCCGGAAGTAGCCCGCGGGCCGTATGTTGCCGACCCCTGCTCTATGTAGTAGTGTAGTTAGGCCATAATTTTTTTATTTGATTGGTATGGAACTAAAATAATTAGTTCCTAAACCAGTAAAAGTTGGTTTTCTATAAATACTAGTTTCGAAATGCAAGTTATTTGAAATTTTAATGTCTAGGAAAGATAATGTTTTGTCAATTTACAATTCTGTGAAATTCAAGTTTGAGTGCTGGTTATTTAGATAAGAAAGGAAAAGATTGATATGTGTTGATTTGTTAAACAGCAGGAAAGTATCATCGACGATAGAAACTTGGTTTAAATTCGTTCGGACATTTATCTAACCATTCTGTTTCTTGGGTACAAAGAAAGATGTTTGCTAGAGTCGGTCCGAGAGGCGATCCTATCGCTATACCGTTTATTTCTTTGTATAATTTCTTATTGAAAAAGAATGCTGTATCTTTTTACACTTAGTTCATAGCTTAGATTCATGGTTAACCAAAATTTATATCTGAAGGCTTAGCGAAAAGCTTATTTCAAACAAATGAAAAAACTGGAGATTCACCTGAAGGACTTTTTGTCAAACATTTATCATCGAATTCATAATTAACTAAAACACATTTTGAAAGCATAGAGATAATTTTATTAGAAACAAATGTTTAAAAAGTGATATGATTACGCAATTTGAGAAACTCTTTTAAGCACAGCTTTTGATACATAGAATTTACTCGTGCCTGCTAGATCCTTCGGGTCGCTTAAGACTAAAGACAAAACTTCTTCAAAATGAGAACATGAATGTGGAGATTAAAAACAATTTGTTGATTAATACTGTTACAGTGATGGAAAGTGAAGGAAGATGTGTGGTAACGACATCTAAATGCGAGTTGAGTCTTCAGATTTCCTTTGAGCAACACGTATGACATTGTTTGCACTATTCAATTAGACAACTTTCTTAAACAATTTTTCACGCCTTCTTCATCCCAATGTTTTATAAACAGAACATAGATTTTGTTAATTTTTAATGTTAATTTATAGATGAACAGGGAGTTATAATTTATTGGTATGCATTAATTAAGTCTATTTTTCATTCAGGATTAAATCTTAACATTGTAGCATTATTGTAAATGTTATGAAAAAAAATTGCAATTATTATAAATAATCATACATTTTCAGCAGGTGAGTAAAACAATTTATCTAAAAAATACTAGCTCTGATAAAATTATTATTAGCTTAGCCTTTATGTAGTCAGTATATGTGTCTAACCGTGGAACACGAAATATTATGCCATATCTACCATACTAAACATGACAGAGCTCTAATTTTATGGATGTAACATCTCTGGACGAATATAAACGACATATATCAACAAGATATAGAGAAATACCAACAAATACTTGGTTTGGTAAAATTAAGGTTAAGAGTGTCATGTCAAAGTCATAATTAAGGTATTACTAGTTTTTTTTATATAATTTAAATAAGATAAGGTGACATAAAGTATATAATGACTATTACACTCACATTTGTAGAAAATTATACTTCCATCTAGTTTAATTAAGCCAAATCAAAAGTTATTTTTCACCTACAATCATGGAACAACTCATTCATTCATTAAGAAAAAATAGCCTCTTTGTTAGTTTTCCGAACAAATATATCTATAAATTAAAAAAGTATAAAACTCAGCAACACGATTAACCACCAGGTCTTCTAGGCATAACCAGATTACTCATATTTTCAAACGGCTACATTGCTGTCCTGTGGTCCGACAAATTCAAATGTTTAAATAGCATGGCAGCTTCATATCTATCCAATCACAGAATCAGATACGCACTATCCAGACCCTTCGATCATCCCTTTCATTCAATCTACGTGTACCATCTATTAAAACAAACTACAGAAAACGTTCCTTTCACCATGCATGCCCTACATTTTGGAATGCCCTATCTCATAAAATGGAGTCTGTTTTCCTAACGATTGACCTCTTGCCACCATTGTTTATATTTTTTATCTTCGTCTTTTGTTTCTATAACAACAATTATCAAAACCCTTGAAAATTCAACGCAACGGAAGAAATAAGAGTTATATTTTCAGTATATAATTGACTAGAATAGATTAGTTTTTATGGTGCTGAACAAACATACCATACTAGGTCATCCATATGTCGTTCAAAGAGTTTGTAACTTTCAACATATGCTTCCTTGGTTTTCAACCTAAACTTTTCCAGGCTTAGATACCAGTCACGGCTGCAAAATCTTAAAGTTAATGCTAAAAAATGTTCTTTGGAGGAAAATGACACTCAATTTTCAAATATGAACGCGATATCAATCATTATTTTTAACATCGATTTGCTACCTACTTTTAAGACATTTTATAGAACACATTACACTGAACTAGTATCTCGGATTCGATGGTTACTCACATATGAGGAAATTTAGAATGATAACTACTAATAAAATACGTATTGTAACATAGTTCTCCAATTATCTGGAAGGAAACTAGGATATTGAACAGTCTGTCACTTATAGTGTGAATAAACATACATATGATAGTCAGCTGGTATAGAAAAGAATAATATCAATATAGACAAGAATAATGCAAAGTTTTAAACATATGATGAAATATAATCACATTGCTTAAATAAAAAATCTAACTTCAATTTACAATAGTTGCGTTTGCTGTTCAATGATCATCGATGACAATTGAGTAATGTCTGTCAGTTTTACTTTTCGTCGGGGTTGAAGTACTATTTCTCAACAGTCAAAAATATAATGTAGTCACCCCTCAAATATATACAGGGGCGTTTTATTGTCAAAATGCCTATGGTATTCCGGTAGCATTAATGTCCCGATTTCAGTACCCAGTTTCTTATTTCCCGCCATTATAGGAAAAACAAATGTCTTTAAGAAATATTGGAATAGTATAATTATACAGTAAATGGTTGTACAAAATATGAAATAGTGTACAAACAATAATTATGTTTTTTTGAAAACAGTATGCTTAATTTTATCCATACATGAATACTATATATACATTGCGAAGTTGGATGGTTCGGACCTTTGCATTTTCTAAGTAATTAATGTGTCTTTTTCTTCACTATGAGGAAAACCCTGATGGTTTAACTGAAATAATAAGTTTGCAAACATGATATTTGTTCAGTTTTTTGAAAAAAAACCTAAGTTTCTTTACAAAACACTTATAGGTTATGATTTCAACTAACAAGTATTTTTTTACATAAGCTTATGGTTTTTAAATTTTCAAAAAGCAATGATTTTATTCTGTTTTTTTATTTGACCAACTTCCTTTAACTTCAAAATGTCTTGGATTGGATGTAACGGACACATTAGTGGGATCATTGGGACATGTCCGATCCACTTCTAATTATATTTATTTTGGATTATTTATGTAATGTCTAATATTCTAATGTAAAACACTCCATAATATTTATTCAATTTAATCTTTCTTACTACTTCAAAAAAGTCATGCCGATTGATATGCAGGAAAAACGAACAGGATAATGCAACTCCTATTGTAGCTGTACAACATGTACAGAATGGAATCTCATAAGCAGGGTTTATTGTCAAATCCGATCAGTGTGTCTTTGCTAAATTCAATCATCAAGTATGTTATCACACCTCTCTTCAGTGGAGTTATTATTAACGCCCTCCTGGGATTCATTGTTAATGCAAACATTTATGTAAAAACCATAAGTGGATGTTTTATCACACTCCTTAGAAGTTTCATAATTAACACTCCCATTGGGTTAGTTATAACAATAATTCATATGTTAGAAAGTGGAAGATCAACTCCTCTGTTGAATCCTCATACAACGAAATGGTTGTATTGTACCTAAGTCCGATCTGAGTCAACTGTGGTACGTTTGGTTATATTGCAAAATAATGCTACAATTAAATAACTCTTTGAAATTGTAGTTTTCTGCAATATTAAAATGACAAACATTAATTTGAAAGTAATTGTTTTAGTTACCCTTCAAATATATGTTGGGGTATAACAACTTGAAAAAGATTGAGGAATTACTGCAGGCCTTCATAGAAAATAGATAATTATCTATTCTTAAACAATAAAAAAAACTTGTTTGTCAATAGAAAATCATTTTTGTCTGTATGTCTGCTATTGTGATCAATGTGATAAAAACTACGCAATTATCTCCTTAGATAAAACATACAATCATAACTATTGATAAGAAACATTAACTAAATTTGTCTTTCATATAACGTTTTACTTGTTTGAATACTTAAAGCCTAGATTCATACATAATGCAAATACTTGATTCTAGAAAACACAAGAAAAGCAAGATAACAAATACATTGATTCACTAGATACGTTAATGTTTGGAATAGGAATAATCTTTGGGATTATTGAGAAATATGTATTTGTTCAACGTAAGAGTAGCTTCCATTTATTTGCATACATGTATTTGCTATTAATAAGGAGTGTAGATGTAATTCTGGATCTGTATTTGGTTTAATATGAATTTATTGAATCCTAAAACAAAAATGTTCTAGAAAAAATATTAATGTTGATTATGTTAGGAGGGATTTATTAAGATTAATCATTTTTATCACGTTGATCCTCACTTATAATCCATAGTTTCCTGTTACGGCATGTCTGAAAATGAGGATGACAGCAAGCTATTAGCCTTAACATTCGTCGCATAAGATAAGTTATGGACCAACAACTGGTTTTAGATTCTTTATGGATTTGTTTTTTTTACCAAAGCGAAGAAGTCTTCTCCACTAATTATCCTTCTACAGTGACACTTACCTATGAAAAAAAACATGTAATACTGTAGCAGGCAAAGAATTAATACAGATTATATACTATATCAATTCGAAACAAATTAGCTTTATTTTATAGTTAAACTAATTGGATAAAACATTATATTTTATTACGAAAACAATTAACTGTAGATATTATTTTGGAAAATGTTTAAAGCTTAGATTAAAAAACATTTAAAACCATTATTTCTTCATTTTTTCCAGAAGGTATTTTACTACTTTCGTACTAGTATGTTATCTTCAAGATTTCGAAAGCTTCGTCAGTAAGTCATTATTCAATACTATCTTGCAGCGCTTTTCCAGCGGTCTCTGGAAGTAGCAATGAAAGAAATCCTGCCAACACAGATATACTGCCGAAGGCTGCCGAGGGTGCCCAAGGTGTTACTTGCCCCTGCAAAGACAACTTTGTTAACTTAATCATGTAACCACATTTATGAATTTACAAAACACCGAAGGTAATGCTAATTATTTGAATACATAAAACTCTAATTCCGAGCTTGCTTAAATTATAAGTTAAAATGTTTCGGTCAAGAATGTAAATTGGTTTTACCCAAATATGCAATCAGTATGTCAGCGAGTTGATGGCCTAGGTTTAGCATTACTCTTTGGTAAGTGGTTTGCGACGCGAACCTTACCATACTGATTGCATATTTGGGTAAAACCTATTTACATTCTTGACCGCAACATGTATATGCATATTGCCTTGCTGAAAAACAATAAAAAATTAAAATCTTTTGTATTCTTCAAAAGTATCTGGCACATGGTATTGAAATGATTTTCTTCTACCTAACGTAAATCAAATAAATGAATAAATGTATATTTAATGTAAAGTTCATTTTGTTACTCTAAGCAATGTAAATCCAAATAACTTACCAGCAAATCATTGATGTACGGAGAAAACACGCTGCCCATCCTTCCTGCACCGCTGGCTTCTCCCAGAGCGATGGATCGATACTTGGTTGGGTAAAGCTCTGATGTGTAAGTGAAACAGATGCAAAAACTGCAGGTGATGCACAGTCTTCCGAAAAGTGACAGCCACATAAGGACGGTTTTGGATTCTGGGAAGTTATATTTAGTTCAGTTGTTAGCTTAACTTTAATTTGAAAATAAAATGTGAGGTATTTAAGGTTATAATGTCATAAATAATTTTTTAGAAATAATTTTAGATACATTTATTAAATGCTATACTCATTTATTACCCTAAGCACAAGTGATACATTAATACTGTACCTTCCTCAGATGTTATTTGGTGTATCATAATGCCTAAAACGGAGCATCCACTGAGAACATAACAGAATGATATAACTTTTCTCCTTCCAAAATATTGAATCAAAGGAGCTGTAACAGCATATGTGGGAACCTCTTGTAGTCCACTCAAAAACAAATATAAATATTTGTTTGAACTGAAAACATTAAAATGCGGTCAAGTTGCACGACACAATTATATCAATACAATTTATGAAAAAATGACAAATTTTAAGAAATTGAGCAACCTTTATAAAAAAAATGTTCTCAAAATGTGTACATGTAAGTTTTAGGTAAATATTTGATTGATCTATAATATGTTAACAAAAAAATTAGAACTTTTAACAACTCAAATTGTTTGTTTTATGTAATGCGAGCCTGTACAGTATTTGATTGATTTCTACCGAGTCATCTCAGTTAATGTAGTTAATCTCACCTAAAACCTGATGAGTTTAACGACAGGCCATAATAAACCATTGTCACACTGATCCAGCAATAAACAATAATAAAGGACTTCTTTCGAAGAGATTTTAGTCTAAATATGGCGGTGACATTCAAAAATCCTTCTTTTACTTTTTCACTGAAACTTTTTGAGACTACAGTCGTTGTAGTTTGGTTTACCTGAAAAACATGATTGCACTTTAATAACTATAGTAGTGATAATAACTGTTCATCCACAATGAGTGTGTACTGTCTCCCAAAAAATAGAAATCACTAACAAATAAAAAAACATGCATATTTTTAAGTTTTTTGTTTGGTTATTGTAAGACATTGACAGATACAACAGGGAAAACACAGAGGTTTGTCTTACCTATAACCCTGATTAAATAGTTTAAAGGTATCAATTTCAGAGAATTCATGAATTGTCGGGTACTTTACATGCTTAGGCGGTAGTACCTTACATCCTTAATTGTGTTACATAACAAATCATTCATGTTTATTATTTTTCAAACAAGTATTTAAAATTATAAATAAAGCTTACACTGTCATGAATTTCTTCCATAATGTGAATTATTTTCTTTTTGTCAGGAAGTTCGTTATTGTTCCATTTTGCAAACGTTTCCAACACTTTGAAAGCCTCTTCATATTTAGCCTTTTGAATCAACCACCTCGGAGACTCCGGTATTAACCTTTAAATAAATTATATTTAATTTAAATTTAAAGAAATACATATTTTTAATTGAAATAATTAATTAAATATTTAAAAAAGGTTCTTAAATTGCATAAGTTCACTCACCAATAGTTGAATGAGTGCAGCAGTATTGGAGAGACAAGGGCTAATTGCAAATACCTCCAAGGACGTATTAAGTACGTCACCAAAGGAGTAGCCATGTATCCTGCAGCCCAAGGCAAGCTGGCAAACGATCCAACATATCCTCTTTGAGATTCCGAGCAGATTTCCAAGCCTCATAGAGAAAACAGATATTAATTATGTAACATACAAAAGCTTCACAACTTCACTTCGGTTTTGTTTTTAATTTAAAAAATGTACTGTTTAGTAAATATAAAATATGCGAATTAAATAAAACTTAATTCAATGAAACTTATGTATGAAAAAGAATAGTATATAAAAAATTTGCTATCGTATTGTTTTGGTTAAAAATTCTTTCGCCACTAACTTCAATGAACTTCAATGAACTATATAGTTATGCAGCGATTACCAGACTGTTTTACCCCTCTGCAATGATGAGTTCATTATTTATGCTCGACTCTATTACAAATAGTCTACAAATAGTCAATACTGAAAGTCCCAAAAAAACAATTTGAGTGAGCATGCCTTAAATCACGATCATTCAGCGCTAAACAAATATTACACCGCAGACAAGGCTCACGTTTTTCTTTATTACGAATCTATTTACTACCCGATCATAATATTTTTTAGTATATGCATACATCAGCAAATAATAAAACTAATGGTGTAGCCATATTTTAAATACAGGTTACTGTTGTTTTGCAATTAGTAAAACAAAAATAGATTCCATTTAAATTATTTTATTTTAAATTGTTATAAACATTTTTCGTTTTATATGTTTGTGTTGTGAGACAGATAAGTTGGTTTTTTACTTATTTACTTTATACAGTAATCAATGTGTTTAAACACGAACTGTCTCATAGTATTGCTTACTGGAAAATTCACCTGATAAAAACTTATAGTTGCCAATTGGTGATTTAAATCAAATTTTTTAAATGTATTAAGTTTTAATATTTATATATTCATAATCGTATATTTATAAACTATACATTTCAAGACAAAAAACAAATTGTTGTAAGTAATAAGAAACAAATATAATTTAATTATTTAGAGAACCGTAATTTAATCCAACAGTGGAGTGATGTATGTACATTTTTTAAATAATCCTTTACATATCACTATTTTGGGAACTTTTATTAAAAATACTAAAACCCTGTGAGGAAAAACTACATTGTGAGACTGTGCAAACAAGCCACGGCTGTTGTACACAATATTGCGTGTGATTTAAGGTGTGCGGGGCCCCTGCTTCACTAATTATATTATTTTTTTAGTTAAACTTCGTGTATTCTGACAAACGTTAGCTTTTATATAAAAAAAAGTAGCAGCTTTACAATATTAGATATTTTGTAATGACGAAACTGTTAACTGTCCAATGATAACAAACTTTTTAAAGTTGCGTTTGGATGAAGCATTCTTAGCTTGAACATTTTCACAAATTGTAAAATAAACGTATCATAAAATTACAATCTAGTTGCGCCATTAGTTTCACGATACTCTTATGTATGCACACACCAAGTATTATTTTAACCAAATAATAAACAAATAAATAAATAAATAAATAAATAAATAAATAAATAAATAAATAAATAAATAAATAAATAAATAA
>JARUHE010276854.1:0-12806 GCA_031471125.1 Archaeomysis grebnitzkii | reverse complement strand
AGTATAGATGATATATAAGCATTCAAGTCATTGTCTAACGCCGACGACGACGACATCGGAAACGCTACGCCTATGTAGAGCTTCATTACGCACGCTCGACAAAAATGTGAAAAACATAACAGAAGATAGAACAGTTCTACCAGTCTATATAGTTACAAGATCTTAAAACACATGCCTGTGATGCAACTTTTCCAGTGCCCATTTTTAGGCAGGAGTTAACTACAAAGACCATTTTATAGAAAGTTTCTTCTTCTTCACTGTCATCATCTTCCTCATCTGTTGAGCCACTGCTGGAATCTAAAAAGAATTGAATCAATAAGACTATGAGTATTACATTGAAATGTAAGCAACAAAAAGTAACTCAATAACACCTTTAGCCTTAGATTGTAATGTAAACAGAAAACTATTACTAAATGAGAGTTATTATTAAAAACAACTTCTTATAGAACTTGAAAAAAGTTCACGATGAGATTTATCAAAACCTTTAACCAAGTTAATAAAAAAAATGATTAAAATCAAAAATATTACATTAAACTGAAAAATAAGAAATGCATTTTGTTGATAATACCTCAACAAACAATTAATGTTAAACAAGAAAATTGGTTATGTTCATAAGAAATGCATTTTCATTATAATCAAAAATATTCCATTAAATTGAATATAAATCATGCCTATTGTTGAGAATAGATACATAAAAATATTTGTAAACAGACTTTATTGTACAGCTTCAAACAAACTCACAAGTAGTTTAATTAAAAACTTTAACCAAGAAAATTGGCTGTTTACTATACTAAACAAACATTTCATTAAATTGAAAAGAAAAGTATTGCATACTGTTCAGAATACCCAAATAATTATTGTTAAACAAACCTTGCTTTAGTGTCAAATAAAATCCAAATGAGCCTAATCAAAAACTCTAACCAAGAAAAAAATAGATATGTTCTAAAAATCATAAGGGCATGATGTCTTATTCATTCTAAGAGCACTAATCATTGATAATGCAAGTCTTCCCATTGTGCCAGGGAGCGGTAGCTTATTTTTGCCATATAATTAATTGTTTACGTGTGGATCAGGGTTGCCAGATGTGTAAAACATAGTAAAAAATCGGCCAAATCTTTTAATGGGATGCATACAGTTACTGTTTCCAATTAAATAACTACCATGCTGTATTCTTATTAGAAAAATAAAACAAAAAAAACCTGAGTCAGATATCCCACCAGTCTCCCGTGGCATGGAATTTTACTACTGTTTATTTCTTTTCTGGGATCTCTTCGCGTACCGGCAGACCATGGCTTGCGTACCGGCACCGGTACGCATACCACACTTTGAGAAGCACTGAATTACAGGATATAACTACTTTTGTATTGTTTTGTTTGAATATTTTTCTTCAAGGATGATCATATTTCACTATTTGTCAACTAATTCCAACTATTTGCTAAGTAGTTTTAAAAATAAATGTTTAAGTAAAGGTACCGGTTTCGTTCAACTTTGGATGCTATTTTGTTTATTTGTATGGTAGCGAATTGTTTTACATTGCTTATTCATTTATTTATTTATTATTTTATTTATTATTTTGTTTATTTGTATGGTAGCAAATTGTTTTATATTGTTCATTCATTTATCTATTTATTTATGTATTTGTTTATTTATTTATTTATTTATTTATTTAGTTATTTATTTATTTATTTATTTATTTATTTTATTTATTATTGTGTTTATTTATATGGTAGCAAATTGTTTTATATTGTTTATAGGTGTTATGAAAAAGTTTTACTCAAAGTTAGAATAATTCAAAAGATCCAATTTTGTGTCAAAACTTCATTACTGCATCATTTAATGCATAGGGAATAGTTTTTTTTTGGCATGTCCTTGCAATCTGTTTTCTTATGTGTAGCGTACATTTTGGAACTACTTTATAAACAGTTGAAATATATGTTTTAAAATTTATGTATTAATCTTTGTATGGCATTGTTTTTTTCAATTACTCAGGTAATTGTTGAAAGTATTGGTAATTAAATATTTTTTTTTGTGAATGATTTTCCATCATATGTCCTTCTGCAACTATCAGAGGTAAGACAGGGTGCTCCAGGATATTCTATTAAAGTGGCTACTCCAGTAAATTAATTTTCTATGCGTTTCGTTCACGGTAATATCTGTTTTGTAAGAGGTGATGCACGCAGAACACGCTGTTAAGAACCTCTGCAGTTTTCTAAAGGAAATGATTGACAACAATAAAATATTTTCCGTCGAACTTTTCAGAATTTATTTGTAAATATTCAAATTTGAAAACAAAAAATTTGAAAAATCTATACTTTTGAAACTTTCAAAATGTATTTGGAAATTAAGCCTACTTCAAATTTAAAACTTAAGAGTTTAAAAACTCTAAAACTTCCACTTTTCAAACTTACTTGGAAATAATTAAAAAACTCAATACAGTACTTTTAAAAACTTCAACATTTTGAAAATACTTGAAACTCAAAACAAAATTATTTTTGAGATTGAACTCAAATTAAAAATATTTGAACACAAAATATTTTCCAACTTGCTTACCAAAATATTTGAACACAAAATATTTTCCAACTTGCTTACCAAAATATTTGAACACACAATATGCTCCAACTTGCTTACCAAAATGTTTGTAGAATATTATGAAATTAAATCATACGAGTAATTAAATCAATAAACATTTAATTAAATAGTTTTTAATTAAAAGAAAGTTTTATATTACGCGTATTGTCTCCAAATGAAACAAATGTCATTTTTAATTCATACATATCTCACAGAACTGTTATGTTATTGCAGGCTACTTTTTTTGTTTAAAAATAATTACTACCTTAACATACGTAAAAATATAAATAGGTGGTGAAAAGTAGAAGCAACTAGAACGTTAGAGAGCTCTGTTTTTGAGACACTCAAAATGGGGTCAAGACCCAACTGTTCTGTTTTTGAGACATTGTGAAGTATTTTATTTGCTGACCAGCAAGGTTCGTTTATTAAAATGTCAATTTTAAAATCATGGATTGATATTTGATTGACTTAAAAAAAATGCTATCTTTTGCCATACTCAGTTTGCATATTCTTATGTGATTGCTATGATGGAACGACGATCGTATACATATAAGCCAAGAGAAACAGACTCCATGTGCAAATTATTAACTGAACGCACCATAAGTCCATTGTGTGCTCAGTACTGTCTATTGAGAAATGAACATTGATATCAAGCTCAAATTGATTTTTCAACTTTTAAAAGCCTGAAAACATCGTGGCCATCTATTTTGCCAACATCAATATTAAAATCCCTGTAATAAAGAAGTTCACTCTAAGTCAAGGGGTTCAGTTTTTTTGTTCTTATGTATCCCTTGGTTTTCTTATAGATTCCTGTCTACACCTAAAACAACAATAGGGTTTGAGCAGCAGGCATAGCAATATGTATGTATGATTCTTGCATCGAGAACAAAAAATCACACAAGAAAATGCGCAGTCGATATAAATGTACCACTGGGTTTTAGATAGATGTGGAAATACTTTTTCAATAGAAATGCTTCACATATCCACCACGCCAGAGGTTATGGACTACAATAACCTAATTCGATCATGTTCTCTTCCATATTGAAATCAAAACTGTATAACGTTCTGTCAACGTGATTGAGTGACAAACAAATTGATTGGTTCAAGAAAGGGTTGGGTTGAAATGACGACTCTAGATTCATATACTTTATTAATTGGTTGGTTGGTTGGTTTGTCTGTTTAAAGTCACTTTATGCTCTTCAGGTTCTATGAGACTAGGATTAAAAGCGATCCCCAACCACGAAAATGTATATGAAGGTAGCATACATTTTTTCAGCGGCAATTTAGCAACCCAAAGGGACGAGTGAGGCTCTTCTTAACATGCCGCTTGTAACAGCGATACGGAAGAAGCAATTTCATCCTCGCCTTCAGTGGAACCAACACACAATGCTGCTAAAAGCATTTACATCAAGTCAGAAATTTCTATTGTTCATAACTAATTAATTCTAAATGTCCTTGCCATGTGATGTATAATATTTTATGTATCATACATAACAGTTGATTATAATTAAATTACATTAAGGATAAACAAAAAAATATATATATTTCGGTACTATTTACAAGATTGATTGAATATATCAAACTATTTAAATAAACATATGATATCATTTTAAATCTAAAGTGTAGTTTCACTGCATTTTTACAAGTATTAAATTGTGAATAGTTTCAATGTAATTTTACAAGTATTACATTGTGAATAGTTTCAATGTGTAATACATTCACCCTGTTAAGATACAACAAGATGGGCAGTCGTTTACAGCTGCCTTTATGAGGGATTGAGAGGTCAGTGAGGCTCTAATGTCCCCTTGCAAGATTTTAAACACTAGGCAGTGATCACAATACGAAATATTAATGTTGGGATGAGAGAAACAAAACCGTTGAACACTGGTTAATTATAATGTTTATTTATAATATTTGGTCCATCACTGACATAATTTATTATTGAGACATAAAAGCATAATTACTTCAATTTTCAATATTGTATTTATAAAAGTTTATTTTCTACTTTAGTATTTTAATGTTTTAATTTTAATGAAGTTACTAACTAATTAAAATTATTCACTTGCATTTTGTTTTAATTTTATATATATATATATATATATTAGTCAATTTAGATTATGAAAAGATTATTTTATTCTTTTGAAAGTATAGGTCAATTTTGTATTCACGTTTTATTAGATAATTAGTTAACTTATGTGGCCGAAATAACTAAGGTACACTTTAGATATAAATGGTCTGAGAATCTAAGGTGTTCAATAAATTTTGTCGAGTCACTCATTTTGAACGTGTGTATAGTTTGAGTTAAAAACCACGACAGCTAGATTACCCTTATCCCACATCTTACATGGGTATTTATCTCTAGATCGGCAGCGCGTGTCTAGATACCATATCTCGCTAGTGGAGATGTAACTTGTTATTGTTATTTCGTCACTGTTGACGATTTTGTTTGCAGAAAGGTGATGGTTTAATCGTGAAGCAATTGATGGATATAGTTCTAATTTTAATTAAGGCTTGAACCAATTATATTTGACTTTGCAATGGTTTAAACAAATTTAGAGTCTGGTTGCCAGACGTCTGTTTGTGTTCAAGTCTTGAATAAGTTTGGTGTTAAGCAAATATTAATAAAAATAAAGAGATGTATTGAATTTAATTGAAATATAGTCAACAATATTTTCATATTGCAACTTAAGTAAAGTAGCAACTATTCTTTGTATTTTGAACTAACTCAAAGAAAGTATTCAGTTAGATATTATTTCTTTGTAAGTTCGAACTTTCGTTGAATAGGTTTTTCATTGTCTTTTTCCAGATGGCCCGCGAGTTAATACTTTAATTGGTGTCCTTTTATGGCCTCTTGGCTTTTAATACCACTCTACAGCTAGTTTTATTTTTAGGTGAATAATCTTTATGTCGATTTGCTATATATATATACGCAACAAATGTACATATATGACTGATTACGTTACAGATGACAATTTTATAGCAAGGAAATATATATATATATATAGTCGACTATTTTACTAGCAAAATTATAATGGATATAATGACATATCAATTTAATGAATAATGGATATATATACACCACAATTTAACCCGACACAATCCTTATTAATAAAGGGTGTCTTGCCTAGCCAGGCTTTCGATGCTGACAACATTATAAAGTTATTTAAATTTAATTGACCAACTTCTCCGAGTTAGACATTACTTAAACTAATATACATATTCTTAAATCTAGCATAGATATATACAGATAAAGATAATATAATATTCTTAAGATTAGCACAATTATTTATATACATACAAAAAACAAAATAATCTCAAGATTAGCATAATTTGATATATATACACGCGAAGATTCAAAGCGTGCTCTGCTAGGGTCTCTCGAACGGATTTCCAACCAACAGCCATGCACTCTAATATACTAAGGCAAACAGGAAAATACTTTGCTGGTTGCTATTTACTTTCAATTTGACTTGAAACTACTGATATCAAATCATCTGCTTGGCTAGCAGCCTTTGTCAGGTATTGTAGTAGTAATGCAATGTATAAAAAAATGTTTAGTGTAGAAACGTTGTAAAGTTTTTCACAAAAGTAGTTGGTCATCCCATTTAACTTTTCATTGCGTTATACACCAATAAATACTGTGTGCTAATGGTGTGACATCAATCGTCACTAAAGTAGTTAACCTTATATCAGCACGAGCATTGCATAAACGTGAATTCAGCTTACTATTAAACGAAGTAGACTCAGTTTATGATGGATTGTTAATGTACAACGATGTATGTTGGCTTAGTAGGGGAAAAGTTCTTGAATGATACGTCGAGTGCATAAATAAGACAAAGCTCTTTATAAACGTTAAAAATAATAAAGACTTTTCTGAGCTAGATGATGTTGCCTGGCCCAATAGGATAATGTTTTTACTGCTTTATCAATGTATTTAAATGAATTAAATGTTAAGCTACAAGGCTATGATAAAACTCTGGTATTTGTATTACTTTTAGGTTTATCATAGCATAAAACTAACTATGTGTGTTATTTTTTACTGAGTGTTTTATTTTAAAATATTCGTGCGCTGATCGAACTTTGTGAGTGTTCGAACTTTTAGACAGTACCCTATTCTATTTTTAGCACATAAAATATATTTTAGCTTTTACAGCTTTTGTTAATGTTTTTTTCAGATTTTTTAAATTCCATTGATCTTTTATTTTTTTTAGTTTTTACTACTTTAAAAAATATAATAAGAGTTAAATCTAAAGTATTGCATTAGTATACACTAAGCCTAGCATGTCTTTTACCTGGCTTTTAATTGTAAATATTCACTTTTAATATTAATTTTTTAACACAAAATACCATTTCTGTGAGGTTGTTTATTTGTATAGAATTTGAATGCAGAAAGTGTTCAATTTATAATGTTTAAATAACTTTATAACTTCCAATTTACCGATTTTAGTTTTTGGAATTTTTATAAAAAAATTTTATTCATTTTAATTTTGACTATGCATTTGTGTTTAGTTTTTGTAATATAGAGATCAACTCTAACAATTTTTGGTGTACATCTCAGCTCTGAAGATGACCAAATAATTCGATATGTATCATATTATTCTGACTATTTTATTTATTTTGCAAATAAAAATGCTCCTGCCTTATCAACATTTGAAAACAAAGTTATTTAAATTATGAATAATGTAAGCTTAGCGCAAATTAAATATTTAATTCAGCAACATTCACACTTTCATAACATATTTTTTTTTACTAATAAGAAACTAATTAAAATATGAACACGTCTCCGGGATCATTTGTAGGTGTTTTCATAATACTATTTTGAAAAAATGTGAAGCTGTGGTATATATGATAATGCTCTTCTGCATAAAGCTTTTTTTTTCTTAAAAAACAATTTATCAAAAAGTTTTCTATTGAAGAGGATTTCAGTAGACATAGAACTATTTTAAAACAGATTAAAATAAAAGTAATGGCCTCGTTAAAGTGTTATTTACAAAAAAAGATTGGGGGCTAGAAAGTACTTTTTACACATTGTCATACCTTCTTACAAAATCAAGTGAATTTTTGCTTTTAACAAAAAAACACAATATTACAAACATACCAATACTAATAATTAAAGGATATAAATACTTCTGGTGAAAATGCTAATTATGTTTTTAAGGTATAATAACCTTAAAAAAGATATAAGGCTATCCAAGCTATTAGGATTTTCTACGTTTTTATTTATCTACATTAGAAAAAAATATAAATAAAAAGCATTGAAAAACTATTACAGAACTGTGTAATAAAAATCTATTGGTAATTAAACCTACACCAACCTAAATATTTTTATACGTAATAAAAGTAATAAAAATGGACGTTAGATATTTGAAATAAAAATAGAAAATATTAAAAGTTGAAATAATCCAACTCTGACAAGAAATCAATTTCCAATCATATAACGGGTAACCCAACATTTTAATTTATTTTATCTATTTTTTTATCTTTCATGTTTTTATTTAGTTTTACTACAAGTTTAACTTGAATTTTTTTTCATTTTTTTAAAGAATAATTTGAAAACTCAACTTATAAAAATGTTTGGTTATATGTCTTTGGCTCAGCATTTGTCCAAGTCATAACTAATAGTTCTCAAATGTGCATGTCCAGATTGATGCAGTGATCACTACACGTAAAATAGTGTAACAGTATGTATGTAAAAGCATGTAAATTAAATTAAAGCAATACAGTCATTTCAGTAACATTAAAATTCGAAATGTTTTTTTTGTCTGACATCTAAGATACATTTTCAAATAAATGTCAGAAGCGACATAAGCAGACATGAATTTGTATTCAAGTTTAAAAAAAGGCATTTCTTATATTTATTGAAACGAGTTTTTTTTGTTTAATCTTGTATTTTTATGAACAACTGGGCTTAGCACATAATGTTTAACTCTATACAAATCTGTTTATCTATTTTCTTAGTTTCTTCCTCTCTGAGCAAACTCAAAAGATAACATTTCATTGCTAATGTTAGAACACAATTCACATTCAAACAACAACAATACATTTCTAGCTGCACACATACAGTGAAATGTAGCCCGTATTTGGACAAACCTTCTTTACATTTCATAAAGATTGTCATGTCTAAATATTCTTTATTTTTCATAAGAAATATCATGTCTAAATAGTCTTTATATTTCATAAAGATTGCCATGTCTAAATATTCGTTATTTTTCATAATAAATATCATGTCTAAATAGTCTTTATATTTCATAAAGATTGTCATGTCTAAATTTTCTTTATTTTTCATAAGGATTGTCATGTCTAAATATTATTTATATTTCATAAGGATGGCCATGTCTAAATAGTCTTTATATTTCATAAGGATTGCCATGTTTAATTATCCTTTATATTTCATAAAAATTGTCATGTCTAAATATTCTTTATTTTTCATAAGGATTGACATGTCTAAATATTTCGTATATTTCATAAGGATGGTCATGTTTAAATATTATTTGGGTTTCAGTGACCTGCTTTTGAGTGATTTTTCCGCTTTCAGTTCCTCCTCTTCCCAGCCTGAACAGTTCTTAGTTACACAACAAGTTCTTTGTTATATTGTTCCTGTAAATACAGCGCCAAGTGTAATTACTTCTTGGTTAATGGGAAGAGGTTAGAAAGAGAGACTAGTTGCAAACGTCAGATTTAGGTTATTACAAATAGATTATTGACATTGTATACACAGATTCTTATATATAAACATGACGGAGTTATGTGGGATACACAACTACCACAATGTCTAAATATGTTTTATATATCATAAGAATTGTTTGTTGGAAGTATGAAAATATACACTAAATAAAAAAGGTTGCAGTCTGAAATATTTTTTAAATGTCTTAATTCAATCATATTTTATCAACTCACGACTTTAATAATCGTATTTCATTTGTCATATACGATGTGTTCTGATTTAAGGCCTAGAGCAATTTCTATTTCTTAGTGCTATTCGTTGCACTTGTTGAAGAACAAACGAGATTGAATTAACTTTTTTCTCTAATTAGTTATTCATTTGGGTGTCCTGTCAAGAACCTTGCATACAGTATGGTGGATTTCTACCATAACTACAAAAATAAATTCTTACTAACAACTTTATTTTTACTACCGTTTCATATATTTTTTACCTATTTAGAAAATGTATTCCTAGCTTTCGTTTTTATGTAATTGTTTTTGCGAACTAAGAAAACATGTTTTAAACTGTTTATCATATATATATATAGGTTTAAGTTACGGATTTGTAAACAATTTATAAAAAGTGTAGCTTTTATTTATTTTCACGTTTTATAGTTATAAACTCACAATCAATTTGGAGAAATATGTTTCTTGTTTTATTTTTACATTGTAAAACTGTTTTTAAAAGTTTTCATATTTTATAGATGTGGATTTATAACCAATTTAGAAAATGGTATTTATTTTATACCTTGTTATACAAAAAAATAAAATATTTTTAGATTGTTTTTATGTTTTAGAGTTATGGATTTATAATTAATTCACAAAAAAGATAAGTTTATGTATTTCAATATTTTACAAAATCCCATGAAACTTTTTTAAATTTTATAGTAATTGGTATATCACCAATGTATAAAAAAATATGTAGCTACGCTTTATTTTTATAGAAAAAAATTATCAATAAATCAGTTTAGAACTATTTTTATATTTTATAGTTGTTAGTTATGACCTTTAGTCGTACAGAAAAACTTTTGTGTTTGTTTTCGATATAAACTTTAACTATTTTAATTATTGGTGAGTTATATATTTAAATGGCGTAACCATCATCACGAAAATATATATTTTTTAGTATTTAATTAACGAAATGTATGAAACTTTTATATGTTTACTAAAAAACTACCGTACGTTTTTGAAAGACCATGATGTAAGGTATTGAAGAATAATTATTGTATATAGATTATTTCATTAATGAGATGTTTAAAATAATGTCAAAACATATTTAAAAAATAGAAATTATTTATGTTTGTTAAACCATAATTAGAGCTGTCATTAATTAATCTAAAATTATAATTAATCATTTAGCTTCATGTTAACATTTTTATAAAATTTTCATAATTAATTAAACTTGGCTTTGATGATGTAACAATCTAATGTATTTTTGCATGGTTTTATTACAACGACAATGGTTCAATATTGGCCCAATTATTTAAATTATCTTACAATTTACATATATTGTATTATTTATTAAACCAAAATAGTTTAACAATTTGATTTAGTTGATGTTAATAGCGCTTATACAAAAATCATATGATGCTGTTTGATAACAGACAACCATTAACTATTTTTTATCTTTATGTTCACATAAACAGGTATTTTATATACAATTTAAATTTTCCTCCACTTATAGAGCTGTTATACTCTGTTATGTTGAACAAAATATAATCTATAATTTTCTCTTAAAAACCTTTTAAGATGATAAAGATTAATAAAAATCCACTGAAAATGTCACAAAAACAAAATCGAAGGGTAGATTATTCCAAATTGCTTTAGCACAAGAACTTGAGGTTATCGGAAACGTTATTTTGTACTCTCTATCTTAATTATGAAATATCACACACATACACACACACATGCATACCCATACACACACAAACACACACACACACACACACACAACACACACATGCACACTCTCACACACATTAACACATTTTATATTAATTATTATTGTTTGTTCTTATTGGTATTTGTTATTATTGGTATTTATTACTATTTTATATTTGTCATTATTGATTTTTGTTGTTATTGATGTTTGTTATTATGCGTCTTTGTTACTATTAGTATTTCTTATTATTATTATTTGTTATTACTGGTTTTTATTGTTATAATAGTATTTATTATTACAAGCATTTATCATTATTAATAATTGTTATTGTTTTTAAAGTTATCATTTGTGATTGATTGTTATTATTAGTAATTGCAATTATTAATATTTATTATTGTTGTTATTTATCAATATTATTGTTTGTTATCATTATAATTTTATTATTATTCATGTTTGTCACTGTTAGTATGTGTTACTATTAGTATATATTATTATTTAATTTATCATTTATTATTATTTTTATTATTAGTATTTATTATACCATAAAGGTATATAAAAAGGCTGTTCTTAAAGTTTATGTAAGAGGTTGTATGTGCAATCATTCATCTCATTAAAGCCTATAGATTTATGACAAAACATTTTTCTTACAAATTTTCTTGGACCCAAACTTACACAGGATTTTTTACACCAGATTTTTCACTATTGTTATTATTTATATTATTATTGATATCACTTTTGTTATTGTTATTGTTATTAATAATATTTGTTTTACTCAGCTTATAATAACAACATTTTTAATCAAATTTTATTTTGCACCTTAAATTGACTTTCTTTATTTTGCTAGTCTTGTATAAGCTTGAGTGCTACGTTTTTCACTGACTTGCGTTTTTGTTTTGTACTTACAATTTATTTATTTTTCAAGTTCAAGCCAACGTTGTATAATTAGTTAACACTCTCAAAAATTCCACAAAAGAATAGTTAAGACGCAATTTTTGTACAGATATACTGGAAAATCTGTCAATGAAAGTACACATATGTGAAACAATTGGATAGAGAATAGTTTATGAATAAACCGAAAAAAAAACATTAAAATCAAAACACTTAAAAAAGAAACAAACATATACGACTAAGCCCAACGCATAAAAATCAAATGGAATGAACTCATCGGTGCTTTATAGTTTGCTTTATTGCTTGTGAAACCACTGTACTATTATCATATTTGAACCTCGGGGATGTTCAGCGAAAAACTTCTCTTTAAATTGAAACTTTATATTGCCTCATTTCAAAATAAAAAACACACAATGTATGTAAGCTTTTTGTGAAAAGGAAAAATGTTTATTTTTTTGACAAAGAATAAATGTATTTTACTAAACTTTCATGCTTTTATATTTTTCAATTAGGAGAAAAACATTTACTGGTTCGTGTATACAAATAACTCGTCTGAAATAATGAAACTGTTTTTAATAGGGTTTAGTCTAAGCACTTAGAGCTTGAGCAAAAATGAAAAATCGTATAACTTATTCACAAACATATATAAATATTCAATATATATTAAAACAACTCAACAAAAATAAGACATATAGACAGGCTAGGCTGCCTATGCTATATATATTTATATATATATATATATATATATATATATATATATATAATT
>JARUHE010276745.1:0-12807 GCA_031471125.1 Archaeomysis grebnitzkii | reverse complement strand
TTCAATCCTTTGAAAGTTTGAAAATGTCTGACCTTTCAGTCTGTTTTTATTTTTGGCTATTTGTAGTCATTCGAAAACGAATAAAGGCTGACAAAAATTTCTCTACTTTTGCAAACAATTTTATTAGTCTCGTTTATTTATAGAAATGGGAAACATTTTGTCAGATGAAATTGGTTTTAGGAAATTCAGTTAAAATATCAATTCGGTTTGCCATTCTTACTATTTTGACATCGCACAATCTTATTAAACTTGTGATGTTTGTTGCATTAAATAATTGTATTCCATTTAAGCACGAGGTTCTTCCTATCTTACTAATACACATTTCTAATTTAGTCTTGCTTAGCTAATGCTTAACTTTTTCTTGATAAATAACAAATACTTTTATGTATCAGTACTATGAATAACTTTATAGGAGCCATGTTCGATGGCCGATTATGATGGTCATGTTGTTGAGAAGTTAGATACCCAAGAAAAAAAGTTGAAAGAATGCCAACACTTTCCCATTTTATTTACAGGGAGAATACATTGTTTTTGTTTCTGGCAAGATGTTGTTGTTTCCATACAACTGCTGTGGAGCCTGGCACAATAAGAATTCTGAAGACTTCAGTTTTATCTATTTTTATCTATTCTTAAAGCCAATGGATAAGTTTTGTAAAGTCAGAAAAATAGATCAAGTGTTTTGTGAAGATTGTTACGTGCATTTTGAATTTCTTATAAGAAATAACAACAACATGAAGAGGAAGGATGAAAAAGAGTGATACATTGCAAAAATGATTTCCTACATGTTACTTATTAATCTACGACTAGAAGTCCAGTTTCTATTAACTACTACTTATTGTTGAGGCGGAGGCAGAGACAGATCTTTCCAGCACTTAGTAAAAATGTTGCTCTAATTTCAAATATATTAATTTTATTTTTATTTTACAAAACTGTATTCATTTTTATCGAGCGTTCCGTTAGGAAAAAGCTCTATATAGGTTTTATTTTTCCGTCGTCGTCGGCGTCGTCGTCGTCCGTGGCGTCTGCACTTAAAAAACAATAAGTGTTAAAACAACTTTATTTTAAGAGTTACAGAGAACTTCCATAAACAAAAGTTGTTTGTCTTAAATTTCCAGCCAATATTGTTATAAATATTTTTTTTTCAAAAATCAACATTTACGGAGTTATAGCCAAAAAACCCTAATTTTTTAACTCTAAAAAATTTGAGCAATAGTTAAAAGTTTTTTATTCGAAGAGTTTTATTAAAGAAAAGTGGTTAATTATGACCATCCAATCAAAATTGCCATGAGTAATTTTCTTTGAAAAGTCCACTTTAAATAAGTTATAGTCAAAAACAGAGTTTTTGGACTCTGAAAAAATTTGAGCAAAAGTTTAAAATTTTTTGTTTGAAGAGTTACAAAAAATTTTATTGAACAAAAGTTGTTTATAATAACCATATAACCAACATTACCAAGAATAATTTTTTTTCATATAATACATATTTATTGAATTATAACCACGTGGGATTGCAGGTCATCTATGGCTAGTTTGATTATAAAAATGAGAGATATTTGTGCCTTCGATGGTACACCCTTAAATATTGATTTATACTTTTTTTGAAACTCTACAGCAAAGTTTTTTTTTAATAAAACTTGCTTGTTTGGCCATTCTCAACAATATGCACTAATTATTTTTCAATTTAATTGAAAGTTTTTTATTTTAATGAAAAAACAGATTTTATTTCTAAAAATTGTGTCATGATGGCACAGTGGGCAGTTTGGTGTGGTGTGGCTGTCTGGTGCTATTTTGTGTAGTTGTTCTTTCAGCATGGGGTATTTGTTTGTTCTCAGCTGTGCCAGTGTTCTGCACATGTTGTTTGGTTGGGTGCTGTTGGTTTAATTTGTGTATGTATGTCTTTCTTGTGCTGGTTCATTGTTTGGTTGGTGGTTTGTTCCAGGGTGGTGTCTATGTTGATGGTGTAGTTATTTTTGTTATCAAAGATAGTTTGTTTCATGTGCCTGGGGTTGTTGTGTGAGTTAGTGAAGTTGGCCGAGTCCTTTCTGCGGGCAGGCACCCATTGGTGTTATCCATAGATCCCCTCTCACATATCGGTTTGTCGGGAGAGCCGCACCTTGCGATGAATTTGGCTCCCTCACAGACGTTGGCCCTTCAGGTTGCCTACCCAGACCATTCGACACCACTCCTCTTACGGAAGTACTGTGTCTCGTGCTAGTTTCTGTCGTAGAATGTTTTTTTTACAGGTATGGGTTAACGAGCCCATACCTAACCCTCCCCATTTGTCCGGGCTTGGGACCGGCAGGAAACTGCATATTGCAGTTAACCCGGCTGGGATGCTTTGGAGTTTATTGATGATGTTTGTGGTGGCTGTGATGGGTGACCAGATGGTGTTTACATATTCTATGACAGGGCGTGTGATAGTTTTGTATGTTGTGATTAGAGTTTCTTTTGTTTAGAGTTGTTGTTTTTGCCAGTTTTATTGTTTGTTGTTTTGTTTGGGTGGGAGTGATGAGTGTGGGTGTGGGGATTGGTTTTCTGTTTGTGTATTTTGTGGGTGATGTTGTTGGTGAATTGTTTATTGAACATGGTGGCTTTTTGTTGATCAATGATTGCTGTTTTGTTGTTGAATGTTATTGAGTGGATTAGTGTTTGTTTGGGTTTCTTGTTTGTTGGTCCACTAATGGTATTCCAAAGTTTGTGTGCTGACCCTGTGGTCCCAGCAATCAGCTAAATGCTCGTGCCAGATGTCTTGTTTATTTTGTTCTATCAGTGAGTCTATTGTAGTGTTCAGGATGTTGATTTGGGGGTCGTGATGGTTCTGTTCTCTGATTTGGTTTCTTTGTTTTATTGTATTTTTATGTTGTCTGGGAGAACTTTCTGCTTATTCTGTATTCTGTCTTTGGGTATGTTGTGTTTGTCTGCTGTCAGTATAATGTTTGTGAGCATGGTGTTTGCTGTGTGAATTTTGTCAAGTAGTTGTTCTATTTCTGCTTTGATGTCCTCCCAGTTTGCTTTCCTGTAATTTGTGTATGTGTGGTGGGGTTGTACAAGTTTTAATTTTGATTTTCTGTTGTAGGTAATGTTGATGGGGAGGTGGTCCGAGTTTAGGACATGCAGTGTTTTCCATGTGATTCTGTTTGTGAGAGTGTTGGTGGTTGTGGTGATGTCTGAGGAGGTTGGTTGTTGCTGAATGTTTGTTGATTTGCGGATGGGGGTGTTTTGGGTGAGTATTGTATGTGGTGAGTTGAGTATAATGTTGGCCATGACTGTGCCTCTATGGTCTTCAGTGGAGGAGTGCCAGTGTGAAGAGTGTGCATTGATGTTTCCTGTGATGATTGTGTTTTCCAGGGTGGTGAGGTGTGTGAAGGTGCTTGTGATGTCTTTATCTTCGTTTCGGTGGTCTGGCTGGGTGGTATGTAGATGTTGTCTATGGTTTTGTATTTGGTGATCTGGAGTTCTGTTTTTACGGTGTTTAGGTGTGGTGGGATTGTTAGAGGCATGAATGAAATGTTTTTTGTGAATGTAAGTGATTAGATCCCCGCCAAGTCTTTGTGGCCTATCTGTGCAGATCTCTGAGAAATTGGTTTTTATTGGTGCTTTGTGATTTACTGCAAGTTTTGTCTCTTGTACTGTGGTAATGTCTGTTTTGTGTTTATCTGCTAGTTCTGTGTCTCCTGTTTAGTCTGTTTATGTTGATTTGTAGAACATTGTCGTTCAATCAATATTAAAATAGTTGATCTATGATCAAAAAAGTTGATCAGAGATGAAGAAAATTTAGGTTGATATCACTATTATGTTCGGTATCTATACTACCAGTTGTGTTTACAATGTTTTTTTTTGTAATAGTCAAAATTTTATGGCAAGTAACACGAGTGGCCTGTTGTAGTTTGATTATGTACTAGTTATTTTTGGTCTTACAACAATAATTTCTAACATAAATAAAAGTTATGTGCATTATGAATGATATATCTTGAATAAAAATTTTCTGTAAAACTTGAATTTATTAAAACAATTCAGTTTTTATGTTGTTTTTGAATTTATGTTTTTCCAAAGTAGACTAAATGTGTTTTTGGTTTTTCATTTTATTCATTTTACAACAATAATTATTTAATATAAATGAAAGGTATAAAGATATATGCATTATGAATGATCTATCTTGAATAGAAATTATCTAAAAATTTGAATTTATTGAAATAAATACGTTTTTTTAGGGTGTTTATGAACTTGTACATTTTTCAAAATTAGACTAAACATTTTTTATTTTTTATTTTAGAGCAATGATCACTTAGCATAAATGAAAGTTATATGCATAAAAAATGATAAATTTGTAAAAAACATTCATGAAACATGAATTTATTGAAATAACTACTTTTTTGTATGGACTTATTGAATTCAGAGCAATGGTTTATATATTTCACTGCTAAAAGTTCATAGGGTTTGGTTATGTACTAGTTTTACTGATGATCCATTATAATGAGGTACATATTCAACTAAAGCTTATCAATAATTTTACATCTTTGATTCAATGAAAAAAGATCTCAAAATCTTTAAAATCATTTGTTGTATTAATTCAATTTTCTGTAAAACTAGAATTTGTTGAAATCACTAGATTTTTATATGAACTTATTGAACTAAGGACAATAATATAAACCTGTAGTTTGGTTATGTACTAGTATGTATAAATAGTTCTTGCAAGCTTTCATTCATGCATTAAACCTAAAATTTTGTAAAAATAATTGTATAATGATTTCTTAAAAAAAAGGTACTGCAGGAGAAAACTGCCACAGTTCAAAAAGAATAGATTTTTTATCACCCCATTATTAACGGTCGGATTTGAAAAACATCAATGCATTTTGGTTTAAATATCGTAAACAGAAATAAAAAGTCGAGTAATAATGATTGAAGTAAAATATAAAGACCTGCAGAAACTTCAACCTGCATTACCCTAGAGCTTTTAGACTTGGCCAATTTTTCATCAATGCTTGGAATTTTTTTTATTTGAAACAAATAAAAAATGTATTAATAGAATGGTATATAGAATTGTATTTAACAATTACACAAATTTATAAACTATTCGTAAACACTTTACTTGTTGAGTTTTAAATCTAGCAAATAGAAATCATTTTGCTTTACAAATAGCCAAGTTAATAATAATTTGATTACAATATGGCGGATTCACCCCATCCTACCTTAAATTTGATTTTAAAATATGGCAACATTACCCAGTCCTGACTTGTTTATTTAAAAATTTAAAGGTCTTGAATGGCAACAAGGAAGCCGCAGAAATTCTTGCCGACCTCGTTCACTGCGACATCCAAGTTGACCTCGAAGATAATCTGATTCGCGACCTTCCGGACATTCCTCTTGAAAATATCGGTCTGTGGATTGATCCGATTGGTTAGTGATGAAGTTTTCTCCACTTGAATCAACTCAATTAACCTTTTCCAGACCATGACTCCACTCTAAATTTAATTTTCAAGACCATGGTCATGATTCCACTCTAAATAAACTTTTCCAGACCATGACCATGATTCCACTTTAGATTAACTTTTCCAGACCATGGCCATGATTCCACTTTAGATTAACTTTTCCAGACCATGGCCATGATTCCACTCTAGATTTAATTTTCAAGACCATGGCCATGATTCCACTCTAAATTAACTTTTCCAGACCATGGCCATGATTCCACTCTAGATTAACCTTTTCCAGACCATGGCCATGATTCCACTCTAGATTAACTTTACCAGACCATGGCCATGATTCCACTCTTGATTAACTTTTCCAGACCATGGCCATTATTCCACTTTAGATAAATTTTTCCAGACCATGGCCATGATTCCACTCTAGATTCACTTATTTCCAGACCGTGGCCATGATTCCACTCTTGATTAACTTTTTCAGACCATGGCCATTATTCCACTCTAAATTAACTTTTCCAGACCATGGCCATGATTCCACTTTAGATGAACTTTTCCAGACCATGGCCATGATTCCACTCTAAATTAACTTTTCCAGACCATGGCCATGATTCCACACTTAATTATCTTTTCCAGACCATGGCCATGATTCCACTCTAGATTAACTTTTCCAGACCATGGCCATGATTCCACTCTAGATTCACTTATTTCCAGACCATGGCCATGATTCCACTCTAGATTCACTTATTTCCAGACCATGGCCATGATTCCACTCTTGATTAACTTTTCCAGACCATGGCCATTATTTCACTCTAAATTAACTTTTCCAGACCATGACCATGATTCCACTCTAGATTAACCTTTTCCAGACCATGGCATGATTCCACACTTAATTAACTTTTCCAGACCATGGTCATGATTCCACTCTAAATTAACTTTTCCAGACCATGGCCATGATTCCACACTTAATTAACTTTTCCAGACCATGGTCTTGATTCCACTCTAGATTAACTATTCCAGACCATGGCCATGATCCCACTCTAAATTAACTTTTCCAGATCATGGACATGATTAAACTCTAGATTTAACTTTTCCACACCATGGTCATGATTCCACTCTAAATTAACTTTTCCAGACCATGGTCATGATTCCATTTAGATTAACTTTAATCCACACCATAGCCATGATTCCACTCTAGATTAACTTTTTCCAGACCATGACTCCAATCTAAATTAAATTTTCCAGACCATGGTCATGATTCCACTTTAGATTAAATTTTTCCACACCATGGTCATGATTCCACTTTAGATTAAATTTTTCCAAACTATGGCCATTATTCCACTTTGGATCAACCTTTTCCAGACTATGACTCCACTCTAAATTAAATTTTCTAGACCATGGCCATGATTCCACTCTAGATTAACATTTTCCAGACCATGGCCATGATTCCACTCTAAATTAACTTTTCCAGACCATAGTCATGATTCCACTCTAGATTAACTTTTTCCAGACCATGGCCATTATTCCACTCTAGATTAACTTTTCAAGACCATGGCAATGATTCCACTCTAGATTAAATTTTTCCAGACCATGGCTATGATTTCACTCTAGATTCACTTATTTCCAGACCATGGCCATGATTCCACTCTAGATTCACTTGTTTCCAGACCATGGCTATGACTCCACTCTAAATTAACTTTTACAGACCATGCCAATGATTCCACTCTAGATTAACCTTTTCCAGACCATGACCATGATTCCACTGTAGATTAACTTATGGTCATGATTCCACTCTAGATTAAAATTTTCCAGACCATGGCCATGATTGCACTCTTGATTAACTTTTCCAGACTTTGGTCATGACTCCACTCTACATTAACTTTTCAAGACCATGGCTATGATTCCACTCTAGATTCACTTATTTCCAGACCATGACCATGATTCCACTCTAGATTCACTTGTTTCCAGACCATGGCCATTATTCCACTCTAAATTACCTTTTCCAGACCATGACCATGATTCCACTCTTGATTAAATTTTTCCAGACCATGACCATAATTCCACTTTAAATTAACTTTTTCCAGACCATGACCATGATTCCACTCTGAATTAAATTTTCCAGACCATGACCATGATTCCACTCTGAATTAAATTTTACAGACCATGGCCATGATTTCAAATACACTTAAAACTATGCCCTCCATCAAGCAAAGTTGCGGCTCATTATTTCCTTCAAACTCCAACTGGAAATGAATACTTCTGCATACCACACTCCTCCTTTCAACAGATTACTCAGCATTAAATTATGTTAAAGAATCTGTGGTTTGCTTTTACATATTCGTCGAAACTAGTCTTAAAATTTCCAACTATGTTAGGGAACAAATTCCACCAATTAACGACCTTATTGCTTAAAAAATTATAATGCTAAGGTTGAGTTAATTTGAATTGTTTCAACAAAATTAAGCTTATAAACATGTAAAGGTCTTTTCAAGGAACCTTGGTTGATTTTAAAGAGTTTGGTAGTTTTGGTGTCAGTTTACATTAACCCATTCCCTCTGAAATACTTTAAAAATAACAACTTTAAAGTAGCATAATTTCTATCACAATTACATGAAAAATAACTTAATATTTTAAAAGATTAATTATTATTCTGAAAAAAGGCCATTACCTTTTTTGAAACATAATAATGAACACTATTTTTGCATTACCATATGGGTACGCTAAGAGGAAATGGGTTAAGTATGGAAATTTATGAAGCCAAATTACAATTGTAAGTTGCAACAATGCATGTCTTGTGGAAAAGTTTAATATTTATTAAAATCATATGTGTGGGTCATTTCATTGTAGATGTGGAGTTGAATTGAATGTCTTAATTTTATTTGTTTTCTATATATTCTATATTTTTTTCATTCAATTATTTTTGATCATCCATTAAAGTCTAAATAAAACTTTAACTACAAGTGGATCAACAATAGCACAAGTGAGGCAACCCACATTCAAATAATATAGTTTACCTCACTCGTGCTATTGTCAATCCAAGTATGCTGTAATCTTTTGCAAATTTTCTTCCAAATTCAAATTGTACTTTAAACTGTACATAACTTTTTGTAACTGAATGACAAGAATCTATGTTTTCTTACTTGTATATACATGTCGATCAGTTTTGTTTGTTGTTTGTGTAAAGCATAACTTTTTGTGTGGCATTTCAGATTCGACCGCAGAATATGTATCGGGAAGTCACGGTACCAAAGTTAGGCACATTTATGAATGTGGATTAACATGTGTTACTGTGCTTATCGGGGTATATAATCGAGACACTGGTCTTCCTGTTGCTGGCTTTATAAATCATCCTTTCCATTGTTATAATGCAGATACCAAAGCGTAGGTCATCTTCTTGTCTTTATACAAATTAACTTTCTATGAATTACCAGCAATGTTTCGATTCTTTTGGGCTTTTCTACATGTTTAAAATTAATAATTATTAATGTGTTTTCTAAAGATTCTGAAGTAAGATGAACCAGTAATGGTAATAGAATATACCTAATTCTGAAATGTTATGGTTTTGATGTCTGGCCTTCACCTGCTTTAGATATGGTTTAAATAACTGTATAACGTCTCCTTTCTTTTCATTCTATCTCTTTCATTATATGTTAATGCTCATCTCTTTTTAGCTAGTGTGTTATGAAATAACAGAATGGAGCTATTGTGACTGCCCTTTCGTAGTTCAATTCTGTCTGCGCCGAATGGAGTGTACACCCTTCAATATTTATTAGGGTATCCATTCTATGGATACCCTATTACAATCGACATGCGTTGGTCAGTCCGTCGTCGTCGGAGTCTTGCGTTCACAATTAAGGTGAAGGTAAATGTTGAAGTTTTTCATTTTTGATTTTACAGTTATTTTTAGTTAACAAAGTTTGTAGATAATGAGGTGAATAATAACTTTGCTCAAATAAAAAAAATTCTATATATTATATTTTTTTTTAAAAATTACATTTTATAGCTTAAATTTCACTGTTTTTATAAGAGGTGAAGGTAAATGTTAGTTTTTTTTTTAAATCTAGAAATTTTTATTGAATAATAACTTTGCTTAAATTTTTTATTATAGAATATTATACAGCACATTAGCTACAATGGCAAAGAGCGTTGTTAATACTTTGCTTAGAAATAAACAAGTGTCTATAGATTGTTTTTCCTAAAAATGATGGTTTAGTGAACTTAAAAATATTTTGCTATTTTTATAAGAGGTGAAGACAAATGCTAGATTTTTTTTATAAGTTCAGTTAATATGTAATCTAGGTTTTTTGTCTTTTACTGAAACCATTTGTTACCTCTGGTTAATAGATGCCCTAATATGTCCACATTTTTTATACTTTTGTTTAAAGCTGTACAACAAAGTTTATTTAATAACAATTGTTTGTATGGTTATTCTCAATAATATGCATTGATTAGTTTTCAATTTAATTGAAAATCTTTGGTTTTAATGAAAAAAAAAAGATTTTTTCAATTCTGAAAATTTTCTTGGTTAAAGTTTTTTAACAAGCTCATGGTGTGAGTTTATTTGAAGCTCTAAAACAAAGTTTGCTTAACACACATTTGTTTGTATGAACACTCTAACCAAAATGCAAGAATTATTTTTCAATTGAATTGAAAAATTTTTATTGTAATAAAAAACAGATTTTTTTCAACCTAGAAATTTATCTTTTCATGGTTTTTTACCAAGCTCATTTTGAGTTTATTTGAAGCAAAGTTTTCTTAACAACATTTGTTGTATGGGCATTCTAATCAATATGCACTAATTATTTTTTAATATAATTGAAATTTTTTATTTTAATGAAAAAAATGTAAGGTGCGTACACCACAAGTTTGTGACAAACTTAATAGGACTGTTTAATGCAATGTACATACAACACAAGTTTGTAAAAATTAGATAAGAACGTTCTATCGTGAATGATTTTTATAAAATTCCTAAAAAATTACAATTAATAGTTTTTTAAGTTCGTAAAGATCTTGAAACAACCCCTCAGGTTTTTTAATTAAGACAAACTTTGAAAGAACGTTTTTTCAAGATTGTTTCTTGGGGTGAATGTTTTATTTACCTGTTTTAAATATGTGAGAATCAGGTTAGGTTGTAGATGGTGAGTTCCTATAGTGCCTAATGTTTATATTTCCTGAGCTGGAAGAATAAAATGTTTCAATGGCATCCTTTACTGCTGGCAGCAAGAAAAATTTCCAACCATTGTATATTTTCTATTATGTACAAACGATCTTCACCTTTACCGTGTTTAATAATAATGTTTATGTTACTGTTTTTTTTATAATCAGACGAGCTTTGGTGTGTGACCAGTTGTACCTCTAGTTTAAATTTTTCTTATTGCTTAATTTTCCAGTATTTAGCAATTCTATACTATAATTCAATGCTGTTAGGCTGTGATTGTTGAGGCGGAAGTGGATGAGGTTTTTTATGACTTGGCAAATTTTTGACTAAAAATATTTTCTCATTGAACAGTAATGACTTTATGTATTATTCTGAACAATATTGTCCAAAATAATTTTTTTCGTAAAATGAATATTTATAGAAATAATAGGTTCTTAGATCTCGGTTAAGTACCAGTTAGTAGAATTGTTAAAAAGTAGCCTATTCTTTTTTTATTTTTATTGAACAGGAATGACTACTTATATATAATTCTGAACCATATTGTCCTGAATAATTTATTTGTAAAATGAATATTTATTAAAATAATAGGTTTTTAATACTCTGGTTAGACACCGTTTTATACATTTTTAACAAAATTATTTTTTTTTTATTTATACATTACAGATTTTTTTATATATAGTAATGTTGTAGCCTTCATAACTCATTTATGAATTTCCCCATACTTGTTTGTTTCAATAAATGTATTGTTTAAATTTTATGTTATGATTTGTGTTGTTTAACTTGTTTGAATTATGTTTTTTTGATTGTAAGAAATCCTTTAATTATTATCAAACCTGATGCCTCACGCATTAATGAAAAATTGTTGTAGCAAAGCAGTTTCAATTTCTAAAGTTAAAGTGATTTTGCATTTGCAGTTGGGAGAGTAAAATCTTTTGGGGTGTCAGTCACAATGGGATACATGTGAACAACTTGAAAAGTGATGCAACGTCCAAGGAGGAGAAAGGAGTCATTGTGCTATCGGGAAGTGAGGATCCCGACATTGAAGCCAAACTTTCCGGCAACTTCTTCGTTGTTCATGCAGCCGGAGCCGGATACAAGTGCCTGGTGGTGGCCTTGGGAGATGCAGATGTTTATTTTTATTCGAAAGTAAGTTCATATTCAGCTCAATGTTCAATTCCTCTGAAAGCACAAATCCCACAACCACGTGTGCACCTAACCAGGCTCGGAAGCAAACACCACTCACACCCCATATAGACGGGTAATGCTCACTATTCTGCTAAATTTTTCCAGCATAGACAACTCATATAATAACATGGATAATATATGTGAAGTTTATCTTTCTAGATTTAATTTTGAGACCTAAAATATTCACTCAACACTTATGCCACTTGGTGGTTTAGACGTTACTAAATTTTATATTCATTAATCCTTCAATGATGTTAATAAACCTTCAGAGTTCAACATTCAAATGGGACACAAATGCTCCTCATGCAATGCTGCTTTCTAATGGTGGTGGAATGATCAGATACGATGCTCTTGATTTGAAGAATATTCAGGTAAGATTCCATAAACTCGATATAATACTTCGAAATGATTACAATATTTGAGTTGCAAATATACGAGAATAAATTATGTTTCATCAAGTAAACTAAGAACTAAAAGTTTATTATAATGTATCATATAATGTATCTTATAATGTATCTTATAATGTATCTTACAATGTATCTTACAATGTATCTTATAATGTATCTTATAGTGTATCTTATAGTGTATCTTATAGTGTATCTTATAATGTTTCTTATAATGTATCTTATAATGTATCTTATAATGTATCTTGTAATGTATCTTGTAATGTATCTTGTAATGTAGATATCCCAGTTTAAGCAAATCAAAAAATTGTGCAATTTAGTATTTGATGGTTCCTTAAATAATTTTTTTTCATTATTCCGTTTTGAACAGCTACATTAAGGTGTCACATTTTTAGGGAGTTTGTTATGAAATAACAGAAATGAGATATTGTGATCGCCCTTTCGTAGTTCTGTAGTCGCCGTAGGCTGCGTATGGCATGTGCATCCTTCAATTTTGATTTATACTTTTGTTAGCAAAATGCTCTATATAGGTTTTATTTTTCCATCGTCGTCGTCGTCTACTGCACCTGAAAATCAATTAGTGTTTAACAACTTTGTTTTAAGAGTTACAGAGAACTTCCATAAACAAAGGTTGTTTGTCTTGACT
>JARUHE010276634.1:0-12807 GCA_031471125.1 Archaeomysis grebnitzkii | reverse complement strand
TTTGGAAAAAAAATTTCATAAAATAAACATTTATTGAATTATAGCCACGCGAGATTGCAGGTCATCTATGGCTAGTAAGAAATATAGTTTAGGAAAAGTAATTTTAATGCATTTAATGATTGTTGTTGGATTTTTCACAACAAAAAATACTTTATAAAGTTTTTATTTTTAATTCTAGAAAAATATTTGATTGGCATAAATGAAAGGTGTTCATTATAAATCACTTTCAATTAATGAGCATTTTTCTATATCCTTAAGTTATTTGAAAAACAGCCCTTTTTTATATTTTTTATCTTGTACATTTATTTAGTTAGAATAAAATGAAAAACTATTAATTATAAGCAAAATGTTTCGTATTTTTTGTATCATTTTTTTTATATAAAAAAAGGTAATGTACTTGATTCTTGAAAAAAGGAAACTAGTTTTTGGATGTCTCAGCCATACACCTGTTGTGTTTGAGATGGTATAAGTTTTGATAAATTCTTAAAATTTTAGAAAAATAGATTTTAAATTGATTTCCAGGTATCGAGACTCAACCTCTTTGTTATTTACTTATCCAAGGTTCTCCACAAAACAATCACAGTAACCTAAATTCTGCTCCAACATTACCAATGACAACAATAAATTTACAAATGTTAATTTATTTCACAGGAGAATATCTTATGAAAGTTGTCATTGTTACTGAACCAAAAATGTCTTGCATAATTTTTGTGATATTGCAGAATGACCATTACTGAAGAGGGAGATTACCGAGTGTGTTGGGACAATACTTTTTCAAGTTACAACTCAAAAACAGTTTTCTTTGGTATTCTAATTGATAACGAAAATGAAGACGACGATGATGACCAATGGGATGGAGGTTTCGATGCTGCTGTCAGTGGAGAAGAAGTTTACGACATGAAAGTTGAGGATATTAAGGTATTATGTTCTTCTAGTGACCAAGTAAGATTGACTTGTTGTAAGATGTTCCTATTGTTTCATTTATTTCACTTCTTGTTTTTAAATTGAGGATGTAAAGTTGGTGATCACTAATGTTTTTGTTGAAAAATATATTTTTTATATGAATGCTTTTGTGAAGTTTTCTAAATGTTTAAATGTAGAATAATAAGCTTTATTTATTCATTATCTTTGGTGTTTTGCTGTTTAATGAAAAAGAGGCTTCACTATAGAAACGGTAATGTTAACTTAATTCTAATCTTTTCCTGAAAAATAGTGGGTTTACTATTTTTAGTACTGTTGTATGCTAGAAAAACATAGTTTTTTGAAAGAAATTGAATGGAAAAATGTTTTTTTATGTTTTGTATAAAACATTAAAAGATTATTAACTAATTAACTAATTAATTAATTATTCATCATGGAATTTTATTGATTACAAGAAAATTTACTATGAATATATTTATATGGTTTACTATTAAAATTTTATTCAACACACAGCCAATTTAGAAAACACTTGTGTTCAAAACAGGTGTACTGAAGTAATAGTTTTAACTGGATCAAATTCATATTGAATTATTATCTATTTATTAGAAGTTTAATTCTTTATATATACTATACTAGGACAGAAAAATAATAGATGTTCTGTGGAATGTATATGTAGTTGGTTAGATTTCGATAGAAAAAAATCAATATTTTGTTTTTTCTATTTTTGACTATAGTCTTAATTTGCAGTATGAAGACCTTTCACTCAACAAATATGTTTCTAAATTTTTAATTTATTGAAATACACAAGTTTATGAACTTTTTGTTTATTTAAAAAGCACAGTAAAAAATATTATTTGAATTTTATCGATCTATATAGTTTGAATAAAAAAATAAGACTAATTCTTAGTAACCCATATTCTATAGTTTTTGTCAAGCATGTGTATAGAAACTCTACATATTGTTATCATTTTTGTCGAGCTTGCGTAGCGAAGCTCTACATAGGCGTAACAATTCTAATGTCGTCGTTGGCCATAGACAATGACTTCAATGCTTATATATCATCTATACTATTATTATTTCTTTTCATATAAATTGGTTTTAATATATTACTAGGTATTTTTTATTTGATTTTATCACTTTTTATCTACATTTTTTCATAAAATCTAAGGTGGATTTTTTATAAAATGATGTTTTCTCATTTTGTAACACCATTTTTGATTTGACATTTTTAGACTTTGAAAAAAAATTTAACAACATTTTTTTTTCATATTTTGTTTTTATTTATGCATCAATAGATTGGAAATAACATTCACATAAATAGTCTCTAAGGTGATTTTTTGATTAAATGATGTTTTCTAACTGTGTAACCTTATTTTTGTTGATTGTAGAAATTTTTTTTAAAGTTACTGAATGAATGGTCACCAGACATTTGAGCCATTTGGTTCGTTAAATTAAATGAACATGAACAGTCTCCAAGGTGTTTTTTGATTAAATGATGTTTTACACTTTGTAACATCATTTTTATGGACATTTCTGATTGTGGAGATAGTATTTTTTTTGTTTGTGCATCAATGGATTAGAAATGAAGTATACATAAAAAGCCTTTAAGGTGAATTTTTAATTAAATGTTTTTTTTTTTAAACATAAAAATGTTTTCTATTAGTTCTTTTCAAGTTGCTTGAATGAATGGTCACGAGACATTTGAACCTTTTGGTTCGTAGATTACTAGCTTTTTCCCTGAAATTACTGATGTGGGTGCATTTTTAATTTGATTTGACTTATGCACCAATGGATTAGAAATGATTAAGTATTTTTTGTTGAGCATACCAGCAGCAAAGTTCAACTAACGTGTTACTATTCTGTCGGCATTGTTAAATCCAAAATACTCCAGTAAAACATTAAAGTTTTTTGTTTATTGCTTTACAGTTATCATTTATATCTCAAATGAACAGTTATGGAATGTACCTTGAAACTTATCAAGCAATATTTATTTTTAAATTTAGTTTTTGTCGAGCATCCATAGCGAAGCTCTACATAGGTGTAGCAATTTCGATGTCGTCGTCGGCGTTAGACAATGACTTGAATGTTTATATATCATCTACACTATCATTATTTCTTTTAATATTGGCTTGGTTATTGGCTTTAATATATTAATTGATATTTTTATTTGATTTTATCACTTTATCTACATTTTTTCATCAAATTAACTTAGAAAATTGTTCAACTAAATTTTTTTTTTCATATTTTGTTTTTATTTATGCATTAATGAATTGGAAATGAAGTACACATAAATAGTCTCTAAGGTGAATTTTTGATTAAATGATGTTTTCTGCAATTAGTATTTGTAGTAATTTCAGTCCTTTTTTGAGGGTAGAACTAAAAGGGTAAATACTTCAGATTTATAAATATAAGCCAATAAGGTGAAAGAAGCAAAGTAACTATTTTTTTATTAATCAAATATATACATATATGTATATATATTTCATTTATATTAAATGATCATTTCATATAACGCCAAAACAGTTTAAAAAATATATCCTGCTATGGCTCAAAATCTGATATAAGTGGAAGTGGGTAGTCCCTCCCCCTTCTTGTTTTATTTTGGGGGTGTGCTAATGGAGGTCTGTGCCCCTTATGTGTTGCCTCCCATTTTGGGTTTTATAATATCCTTTTTTCTATACATGGTTTATGGGGTAGGGAATGTCCTACAAATCTTTAGAGGAGATGTACCAGTTAGTGCATCATCACCAACCAGGAGAATTGTAGAATATGGTGGATTACAAGTTTCTACATTTATGAAGTGATGCATGTTCATAAGGCAACTGGCAAGTGCAGATTAACGCTGGCATGGAAACCTATAGCATAGCAATTAGCAAATAGCAATACACGATGGTGCTTAAATTATTCAACTGTAGCTATAAATGAAGTTCATCATATTTTTAGCGAGTCTGGTATGAAATAACAGAAATGAGCTATTGTGATCGCCCTTTCGTAGTTCTGTAGGCGATGCAGATGCTGTAGGCTGCGTATGGCGTGTACACTCTTCAACATTAATTTCTACTTTTAGTTAAAGCTTTACAACAAAATTTGTTTAATAACAATTGCTTGTATGGGCATTCTGACCAATATGCACTAATTATCTTTCAATTTAATTGAAAATTTCAACTTAAAAAATATTCTTGGTTAAACCTTTTTACCAAGCTAATTTTTGAGTTTATTTGCTTAACATTTGTTTGAATGGATATTTCTATCAATATGCACCATCTTTTTTTCAATTTAATTTAATTTTTTCATTTTTATGAAAAACACTTTTTTTTCAACTCTGAAAATATTCTTGGTTAAACCTATTTACCAAGCTAATTTTTGAGTTTATTTGAAGTTCTACAACAAAGTTAGCTTAAAAACATTTGTTTGCATGGACATTTCTACCAATATGCACTATCTTTTTTTCAATTTAATCAAATTTTTTATTTTTATGCCACACATTTTTTTTCAAATTTGAAAATATTCTTTGTTAAACCTTTTTACCAAGCTAATTTTTGAGTTTATTTGCTTAACATCATTTGTTTGAATGGACATTTCTACCAATATGCGCCAACTTTTTTTCAATTTAATTTAATTTTTTCATTTTTATGAAAAACACATTTTTTTTTCAACTCTGAAAATATTCTTGGTTAAACCTTTTTACCAAGCTCATTTTTGAGTTTATTTGAAATTCTACAACAAAGTTTTCTTAAAAACATTTGTTTTCATGGGCATTCTGACCAATATGGAGTAATTATTTTTCAATTTAATTTAAATTTTTTGATTTTAATGAAAAAACAGATTTTTTTCAACTTAGAAAAATTTGCTTTTCTTGGTTAAACCTTTTTACCAAGTTTCTTTTTGAATTTATTTGAAATTCTACAACAAAGTTTATTTTACATCATTTGTTTGTATGGCCATTTAGAAAAATTTGTTTTTCTTGGTTAAACCTTTTTACCAAGTTTCTTTTTGAATTTGTTTGAGGTTCTACAACAAAGGTTATTTGACATCATTTGTTTGTATGGCCATTGGTACCAATATGCACCATCTTTTTTTCAGTTTAATTTTATTTTTTTATTTTTATGAAAAACACATTTTTTTTCACTCGGAACATATTTTTGGTTAAACCTTTTTACCAAGCTCATTTTTGAGTTTATTTGAAGTTCCACAACAAAGTTTAATTAACATCATTTGTTTGTATGGCAATTTCTACCAATATGCACTACATTTTTTCATCAAATTAACTTAGAAGTACACATAAATAGTCTCTAAAGTTAATTTTTAATAAAATGATGTATTCTCACTTTGTAACACCATTTTTGATTTGACATTTTTAGAGCAAATTTTTTTTTTAAAGTTATTGAATGAATCATCGCGAGACATTTGAACCGTCCGGCTCATATATATATATATTATTTTATTAGGATATCCATCCTACGGATACGCTATTACAATCGACGTGCGTGGGTCAGTCAACTTTTTGTTTATTGAACAAAGTTTAAAGATAATAAGCTGAATAATAACTTTGCTTAAATAAAAAATTTCTATACATCATATTTTCATTGAAAAGTGATGTTTTATATTTTATACCTCAAATTAAATTAGAAAATATTTCTTATATCTTTATAAGAGGTGAAGGTATATAATTTTTTTTTAATAATAACTTTGCTTAAAAATGAACAAGTTTCTATAGATTTTTTCCCTCAAAGTGATGGTTTTAATGAACTTAAAAATATTGAACTGTTTTTGTAAGAGTTGAAGATAAATGTTAAACTTTTTTTATTTTACATTTTATTTTACAAGTTCAATTAATCTGTAATCTAGGTTTTTGTATTTTACTGAATCCATTTGTTATCTCTGGTTGATGGATGCCCTATTATATCCAAATTCTTAAAACTTTTATTGTGTAAAATTATAAATGCAAGTAACCAAAAATATTTCAATTCCAGCTCCAAATTTATCCAAAGAAGAATTACAAATTTTGACAATTGGTGAAATTGTACAGGAGTTAATCAAAGTGCAGAGAGAAGGAAAGGATGTTAATTTGAATAAATTGAAAACAAAAATTTCTTCGAAATATGGCTTGAATTCTTCTCCGAGGCTTGTCGACATCATAGCTGCTGTACCTCAAGAACATAAAAAGGCATTATTACCAAAATTGAAAGCGAAACCTGTACGAACAGCATCAGGAGTATGTATTCTTATTCTCAATTTATATACATTACTTTTTAGTAGAGACTTCATGCACTGCTCTATGACTTCTCTTGATTGTTGTTAGGGTTTCATCAATTTGTCATTTTTCCTCAAAAGTAGACTAATCATTTTTTTATCGAGCATGCCAGAAGAAAATCTTTGCCAAGGTGTTACTATTGTTTAAATCTCAAATGAAAAGATATAAAGTATTTTTATAATTATTGAGATATTAGGGTTTTTATGAAAAATTTGTGTAAAGATAGCCATATTCCCATATTCATGAAAACAAGTAAACATGCGAGACATTAGTAATTGCAATCCTCTTTTAGATCACTGACCATTTAAGATAAAAAATGAAATATATATACATTATGAATAATTTTTTTATAGAAATTAAAATTATTGATATAACTAGGTTTTGGTGTTGTTATCATATTGTATTTTCTCATAAAAAATATACATGCATTATGAAAAATATTTTTTTCTAAAACTTCAATTGATTGATGTAATGGGTTTTATGGTGTTTTTGATAAGTAAACTTAACATTTTATTTTAGAACAATGATCATTTAACATCAATGAAAAATATATGGAGTATGAACAATATATCTTTTATAATTTTTTTCTAAAACTATATTTTAATTAAATAACTTGGTTTTCATTGTGTTTATGTACTTGTTGATTTCCTAAAATGATTTTTAAATGTTTTTGCTATAAACCCATAGAGTTTGTGTCACCGATTTAATTCCAAAATTGTTGGAATGTTTCTCTTTCAACCAATCACCATGGTCGTTTCATTAGGCTTTTGTAACCAACCAATCACAAAGGTTTTCCATTGGCCATCTTTGTATAATCTGGTCTAGTTTTATTAGTTTGTATTATTATTTCACTTTTTATTAATGGCTAAAGCCTACTTTAGATCTGTTATTCAATTCTAGCAACACTTAACAGGAAAGTACTCAATTTAGGGAGATTTTTAGTTCTCCAATGGCGACCTTTATATGTGGTTTATGTAAGATTAGGTAAGGTACTAACTACCATACTAGTTCACAAAATAAGTGGAATGATTAATATTTCAAAGTAGGTTTTTTCAGAACAGTACTTTTATGGTTCCTTCTTATAAAAATAATTAGACCTATACCATTTTTATGTAATTTAATAAATTAATTTAACACTTTCAATTCTAATAGATAGCTATTTTTTCTCCAATCTGCATAAAGTGCAACAATGACCAAGATATAATTTGATTTGTACAAATTATATAATCCATTGTTGGTTATACATTTATGTGAACTTGTGATCAGCCATCCAATTCCCTCGAAACAAAATGGGATGTGGCTATTATTCAAATCCTGGAGTTGAAAATCTTTTGAAAGTATGAAAACATGTAATATTATTTTTCATTGAAATTGATCAAAAACATTATTTATAAATAGATCGATCGGAATAAAATGATGTGTAATATTTTTAGAATATACAATTCTACATTATTGAAGATAAAATAGTTTGAAAATTGAATGTGACACAAATTTCGTGCACTATATCTTTGGATTTGGGTCTGTACTAGTTCATAATTATTTGTTCTTTCATTTAGATTTCACAAGATTCAAAATCTTTATGAATTTCATTTATGTATAAATTAAAAATCCATTTGTAGATTGCTGTGGTTGCAGTCATGTGTAAGCCTCACCGATGTCCTCATATCAGCATGACCGGAAACATTTGTGTCTATTGTCCTGGAGGTCCAGATTCTGATTTTGAATATTCAACGCAAAGCTATACTGGTTATGAGCCGACATCAATGAGAGCCATTAGAGCTAGATATGATCCTTATTTACAGACGAGACATAGAGTTGAACAGGTCTGTCTTAAAATGATGATATTCATCTATGCCTTTTTCAAATATAATCTCAAAGTTTTCCAAATTGACCCATTCAAATGTTTGAAATTATATTTTTCATCCATATGATTTTTTCACACTCTAGATTCTATTAATAACTATTTTTCACAGCTAAAACAATTGGGACACAGTGTTGACAAGGTTGAATTTATTGTGATGGGAGGTACTTTCATGGCCCTTCCAGACACATATCGCGACTGGTTTATTCGAAGACTTCATGATGCTCTGTCTGGTCATACTTCTGCTTCAGTTGCCGAATCTGTCAAATACTCAGAAAGAAGTAATACAAAATGCATTGGTAAGCTGTTTTCAGTCATGTCTTTTCTGAATGAAATTAGTTTTTTATGTTGGTCAATAAATAATAGAATTTTGTTTAAAACGAGGGGAGGTATGTTAAATATTCTTTTGGCAATATTTTCACCAATAATTGAATAGGTTTCTACCCAATTTTTCTGTCTTTTATTTATTTATGTTTATAGTGGACAAGCAAGGGCTTCAAGATGATTGATTTTATCTTATCTATTTATTTAAAAAATTAAAGCTGAAGCTAAGTTATGTATCAATCCATCTTGCTCTTTATTAGTAAGCCTGTTATAACATAATTAAATGAGCTATTTTCACCACCTACATCTATTGAATTTTACATTAAAGCTTGTTTAATAATACTTGTATATGAATTTTATACAGAATACGGCTACTTTTTTAAATTAAATATATTTATTTGTAATTCAGTGAAAAAAAAACTTGTTTTTTACGGACATAGCCAGGTTTTTTCGTCGAAACGCTGATCAAGCACATTTTTAGTTTCTTTGAAGTTTAACAGGAAAGTTTGTTTAATAATCATTATTTGTATAAATTATTTACCCAATATTTATTTATATTATAAAAATTAAATACACTATTTAGGTTCAAATAAAAAAATTAGTTTTCTTATAGATAGCCAAATTTTTGGTTGAAAGTTTTGTCACCTTCTGAGTTTTATGCCTTTCTAAACGAGTTTCTCATGTCATATGTCTAGTTATTGTTATTATTAATATTTTAAATGACTCTCCTTTAACTATTATTTACTTTGTCTATTAACGGATTGTCAAATATTTAAGGTATAACAATAGAAACACGTCCTGATTATTGTTTGAAGCGACATTTGTCTGACATGTTACAATATGGATGTACGAGGCTTGAAATTGGTGTTCAGTCTGTGTATGAAGATGTTGCAAGAGATACTAACAGGTATGTTATAAAAAAGTTGTTCAACTTCTATCAATTTTTTATGGAGTTTTATAAATAACAAAAATGAGCTGTTGTCATTGCCCATGACATATACCAATCATAATATTAGTTAATATTTTACAAAAAAAATTGTTTAATACTAATGGTGTGTATGAATATTCTACACAACATGTACTAGTTTTTAAAAAATTTAAAAATTGTTTCAATATAAACCAGTTGTTTATAGAGAGCTAGGTTTATTGGTTACAGTTTTTGATGAAGATCATTGTGAATTTACTTGCTGTTTAAGAGGAAAGTTTGTTTATTTATTAGTGGTTGTGTTTGATCGTACTAGCAAGAGTCATCAATGATTATCGATAGTCATTGATAGCAATTGGTAGGTACTGCCACCACAAAAATTTCGGCAGTGCTTTATTTCTTTCAATTTCTTTTTGCTTTGTTCCACTTTAGGATGGAGACAAATTTGTTTTAAAACAATTATAAGTCTTCATTGTTCCAAAAAAGTTAAAGAGTAGTACATTTTTTTTATAACTCATTAGTCTCGAACAATTGTTTTAAAACAAATCTATCTGCACCCATAAAGTGAAATAATGCCAAATTTGTTTAAAAGAAATAAATTTGGCAGTGCTGCTTAAGATTTTGTGCTAGCAGTACCTATCAATGACTATTGCTAGCACAATCAAATGCACCTGTATGTTTTGTTGTGTCCCTAGGTTATATTGCCATTCATATTTTTATGCAATTTTGTTTATTAATTTTTAGACAATTAATACATTTTCTGATCAGTTTATTTAATCTGAAGATTTTTTGTCCTGTTTGCATTTTTTGTCGAGTGTGCGTAGTAATATATTGATATATATTTTTATTCAGTTTTATTTCTTTTTATTTATATTTTTTCATTAAATTAACTTGTGATATTTTTATAAAATTATGTTTTCTCATTTTGTAACGCCATTTTTGATTGATATTTCTGATTGTTGGAGATAGAAAATATTTTTTTTAAAGTTGCTGAATGAATGGTCACGAGACAGTTGAACCGTTCGGTTCGGGGTTACTAGTTTAAATTTAAATTTTTATTTTTTTTATAGAATATTATACAGCACATTAGCTACAATGGCAAAGAGCGCTGTTGCCAACAGCATCTGGTGTTCCCAGACGGTCACCCATCCAAGTACTAACCAGACCCAACGTTGCTTAACTTCACTGATCATACGGGAAGCTGTGTTTCAACGTGGCCAAGGCCGTTGACGTTTAAATTTAATGCAAATGCACTATTGTCCAAAAAATAAGAGACATCTTCTGAAGTTGATTAAATAATTCAAAACTTTCAAATAATTTTTCAGTTAACAATACCTCTTGTATTTTGGATGATAGTACATTTCACTACCTGTTTTCAATATGTTGATATGTATCATCATGGTCATGGTGCTATGCAGATTTAAAAGAGTGAAAGTGCAAATGCTTTATAATGTTACCACATCACGTGTTAGATATTCAAAACCTGTCCATTTCTTACAGAGGTCACACAGTTCGAGCTGTGAGTGAAAGCTTCCATTATTCTAAAGATGCTGGATTTAAAGTAGTATCACATATGATGCCTGATTTACCAAACGTTGATTATGAAAGAGATGTTGAACAGTTTATTGTGAGTGGAAAGTTCTATCAATTTTATTTAAGAGGAAATAATGTTTTTAAAAATATAATGTGGTAGTTGTTTTGAAAAATAGTAAATTTTAATTATACATATTTTTATTTAAATAAATGTTCTTTGTTTATGTTAGGAATTTTTTGAAAATCCTGCTTTTCGGCCAGATGGCCTGAAGATCTATCCTACTCTTGTCATCAGAGGAACAGGTCTGTATGAACTTTGGAAGACAGGGCGATATCGTAGTTATCCTCCGAATACTCTCGTTGATTTAGTCGCAACTATTCTGTCTCTTATTCCACCATGGGTAAGAGTCTACAGAGTACAGCGAGATATTCCGATGCCTTTGGTCAGGTAAGAGGTGGAAATTTATTTGATATTAAAAGTAATAAAAAGACCTTGATTGGAATTAAATTACCTTTCTGCCCCCTTTTAAATGTTGACAATTAAACAAGCTTTCATTGTTACAATTATTTGACGAATTGAAATTTGCATGTATGGTTTTATAGATCTTGCACCACTCCAATCCATGTATTTACTGGGTTTTTTTCACAAATAAAATTTTGATTTTTTTTCAATTTATCAATTTATAAATTTTTTTTATCACAGTTCAAAATATTAAAAAAAAATATTCATATGTATTTTTAAGCAAAATAATGAAGGTTAACCCTTGTTGGATTAATGGTTGATTTTTGTTGAGCATTGCATAGCAAAAACTCTACATAGGTTTTACTTTTCCATCATCTGCATCTGTATCTGTGGTGTAAACTTTTGCAATAAAACATAATTTCAGGCTATCGGCTAATTATTTTTTAATTTATATTGATACACCATCATAATATACTAACCAGTTTAAATAGAATAGTATGTACTGATTTATTAATATTTTTATGGTAGTTTTGGACAAAGCCTACTTTTTCGATGTTAAGAAGATGTGTTTAGCAAACTTATTTCAGGATAAGTTTGTTTTCTGATGATATATTATAATGAAGTACATGTTTAACTAAACTTTATCAATTGTTCTACATCTTCGATTCAATAAAATACATTATTTAATTATTGATTACATCATTTTTCATGAATTTACCTTTTTTGAACACAGCCTTATTTTCATGTTAAGAAGTTGTGTTTAGCATCACTTTGTTTTCTGGTAGTCCATTATAATGAAGTTTATGGTTAAGTAAACATTCTCAATAGTTCTACATTTTTGATTCAATAAAAAAATTCTTAATTATTTAATATATTAATTTTTATGAATTTAACCATTTTTGAACATAACCTTATTTTCATGTTAAGAAGTTGTGTTAGCAAACTTATTTTCAGCATAACTTTGGTTTCTGATGGTATATTATAATAAGATACATGTTTAACTAAATCTTATAAATACTTTTAAATCTTTGATACAATAAAAAGTTCTTAAATTATTTCATTTATCATTTTTTCATAAATTTGACTTTTTTTTCATGTTAAGAAGTTTTTTTTTTTTATTATAGAATATTATACAGCACATTAGCTACAATGGCAAAAAATGCTGTCGCCAACAGCTTCTGGTGTTCCCAGACGGTCACCCATCCAAGTATTAACCAGACCCAGCGTTGCTTAACTTCGCTGATCATACGGGAAGCAGTGTTTCAACGCGGCCATGGCCGTCGACTGTTAAGAAGTTGTGCTTAGCAAACTTATTTTAAGCATAAGTTTTTTCTGATGGTCTATTATAATGAGGTACATGTTTAACTAAACCTTTTCAATAGTTCTACATCTTTGATTCAATAAAAAAATTCTAAATTATTTAGTATATAATTTTTCATGAATTTAATCATTTTTATCGAGCGTTCCGTTAGGAAAAAGCTCTATATAGGTTTTAATTTTCCGTCGTCGTCGTCTTCGTTGTCGTC
>JARUHE010276523.1:0-12809 GCA_031471125.1 Archaeomysis grebnitzkii | reverse complement strand
CACACTTATGTTTAATTTGTCATAACTTTAAACTTTAGTAAAGATAAACGTTTTTCATGTTAAAATACCACAGAACATTAAGAATTTAAACATGATATTTGAATATTTTAAAACAACAAAAGCTTGTGTTTTGTAAAATATTGCATACTGAATAAAACATAACAAACACATGTTTATAATAAAGAACATAACATATATTTACTTGAATATTAATATTGTTCAAAATATGTAATTATTATAAGCACTTTATTTGTCTTTGTTAAAATAGCTTGAATGTGTAGTCTATATGAAAACATACACAATGTTTTATAGCTACTTTTTTCCATGTTTTATTCAGCTTCGATTGTTATAAATTTTTTCACTGTAAACCAAATAACTTTTAATAATTTATTTTTATTTTTGTAAAAATAAACAAAACAAGTTTCAATATTATTTATTTATTTATAAAATATAATAATAAACAAAACGAACTTTAATAATATATTTATTTATTTGTTTATAAAACATAAATAATAAACAAAATAAGTTTTAATATTGTATTTATTTATTTATTTATAAGATATAATAATAAACAAAACTATAACAATATATATAAATATATATAGAAAAATATAACAATATACAAAATATTTTTTAATAATCTATATATTTATTTAATTATAAAATAAAATAATACAATTTAAAAATAAGATTCAATAATGTATTTATTAACTTATTTAAAAAATATACCAATAAACAAAATAAGTTTTATAAAATTTATTTATTTATTTATTTAAAAAATATAATTATTAACAAAATAAGTTTTAAAATTTAAATATTTAGAAAACACAAGTTTTTTTCCGATTAGGTTAAAAAAATTGACCGCTTTTGTTTTGTGGAAATATTTTATATAAGTCAAACAAAATAGAAGTTTTATATTGAAATAAAAGTTAAACATTTTATTAAATAAAACGAAAATATTTTTTTGTGGAAACAAATTGCGAAATGGAAATAAGAATTTTCCATAAAAACGCAAATTGTAGTTATTTATAAATATAAAAATTATTTTTTTCATGATTTTTTTTTGTTACTGTGATGAAGTAGAAAAGTAAATTTGTAAAATGATTTATATGTTACTCAATTCTGAAGCACATCTTTTTGTTTGAAAAAGTTTTATTGCGTAAACTTTGAACACTTTTGTTTTTCGCGTTTTATCAATAAACTTTTTCCCAATAAAAAACACGAACATCTCTTAAAGTTATGCAGGTTTTTTTATAAATTTATTTTACAAATTTAAGTTTGTTCTTACATTTGGTAAACTAATAACAATTTCAAAAATATTAACACTTTTGCTCTCAGTTATCAAATTTTTGTCTCATTTTTTTTAAATTTTAATAAATTAAAATGTATAACATCTTTATATCAACAATAGTTCACATCACCAAACATTTTGAGGGAATTGAAGACTAAGAAAACTCAAACTTAAGACTGCTATTATTTTTAAACAATTATATTGTTCTATTCCCAAAGAGCAAAATGTTTTAATCTTATACAAATGGTCGATGGCTGTACCCAGTGGGCAACCATTTTTTGAGAGTTGAACTGAGGTTTGTTCACCTCAAAATAAACGTGGCATTTTGTAAAACCTTTGTCATTGGAGTTACTATTGAAGCCGTTGTTTAAACATTATAACAACTGTTTACTTTAACGAACTTCAATATAACGTTGTATGAACATTTTTGAAACAAGTGTTTACAACTTTAACGTTTGTTGATCTATTGTTATATACATAATGTTAATGAAACGCTGAGTACAGTTTTGTTGTGTAATAGTTATAAACAAACGTTTCATAAACGTTAAGCAATGGTTGGTTGAAAGAACGTTATTTAAAAAACGTTCATATAACGTTTTAGAGTAGAATATGTACGGAAAGTTGTTACAACGTTTAAACAACGTTATAAGATGCTTATACAACGTTGGCTTCAATACTAATTCCTATGACAAAGGTTTTACAAAATACAACGTTGTATAAAATGTTAGAAGATTTTAAAACAATGTTGTGACCACATTAAAATGCCCGTTGGGAGATAATAATTTTGAACCAGTAAGCTAACAAATACATCAATATACTGTTTATTATATTTTCTCAACAAAAAGGGCAACTCATTTTTTATCATGTCAATAAATTATAATAACATTTAAGTGAAATAATCATTTCGATGTCTTATCTAAAAGGCGTAATAGTGCAAAACATTCAATTTTAACCTATTTATGGCTCACAAGTTAATGCAGTGAAAAATGAAACATTAACACATATGTTATTTTGTAGGTGGTATGTATAATGTATAGTGATAGGGTCACCAACCATGACTTTTTAATGGATTACCATTTAATTCCAGCATGTCTGTTGTTATCTAGTTAACTGAGCATCGAAAACAATCGTCAGAACCAGAATCCAGTTTGCCCTTTTGAAATGTATTTGGATCTATGTAAAAGTAGCCATAAATAAAAACTGATGTTGTTTCTCAAATCTCGTTCAGCCTGGTCCCAGAATAGACTTACAACACTTGTATCTAAATACTTTCATTAAATCATAGTTTTTGTTAATCAACAACAGAACTTGACTTTTACAGATCTTTTTTATTTGTATTCCAAGTTGTGATGTTGATTATTCAATTGTTATGTACCTGTGTTGTTGTTGTTTAGAAATAAAGTTTATTAGATTGCTAATAAAAAACATAAATACAAAAATATTAGCTTCATACAATCAATAAACTATGCTGTATATTTCAAAACAAGTTTTTTTTATTTTTACTTTTCTCAATAATGTACATTATTTTATTTGAAGCTAACTTTAACTAAACTGTCAATACATCATTTCCAAAACATTTATATTTTTTATATCTATTCCTTCCAGGTAAATCATTTCCTTTTATTTTATAAATCTGTAATATGTATCCGTTGTTTATCTACTACTGAAGGCTTATATAAATTAGGTTTATATGTTTTCAAGGTTTGAAGCAATGATAACTTCAATAAATTTATTAAAAAAATCCAAGTTAACAAACATAAAGACAAGATAAAAAAAATTACAAAGGCTATGATTACATCCTCATCAATTTTCCCCACAGACACGTACCTTGAATTATTTGTTTGATTATTAATAATAAACCATTTCATTATCAGTCCTTGAGCATACACATTAAATGAACATTAAAAGCAGAACGGATTCCCCTTCTGCCTTCTTCCACAATGCATATTTACTTTTCTCATATTAATTAAAAGACCAAATTTTTTATCAAATATTGAAGCACATTTAACAACTGATTTCTTGTTTGCCTTACGGTAAATATCTAACATAACATTTGAAACAATATTGCACATTTTTCATGTGAACTTTTCAAAATTATTAATAACCTGGAATGTTTAATAAAAATCTATTTTGCTACAACAAATACATTTAAGATTAAATTTTCATTTAAGTTTATGAAATAACATTTTCTTTTGAAAAAATGTATTTTATTTGTAGTAATACTAATAATTCATCTCTATAGTTTACTAATCAAGATAAAGAAACTAAGAAAACGTTTACCATTTTTTATAGGTTGACACGAATTCGTTTATTCTCGAATCCATTAATGTAACACAATGGTTGCGAAAGTGCCATCATCAACATTAAACCTTTTTCATATGGCTGAAAAGTATGCCACTTCGATAATGAGTTTATATCCAAGTTTTTCATCTCTTATCCTTACTATAAACAAGTCATACTAGGTACCTAGATTTCACCGAGGTCAGTTCAAACACTGTTGATTGTACACAAATATCTCCATTTATGGCTCCGAAATTAGGAACAAAGTTGTGGAACACTTTCTCTTATAAGATTGGTGTAAACTCTAGATATATTTAGATTTTCCAGATTCATATTAGGGGTTCACCAAATTTAAAACTATACATTTAGTGGTCCGTGAAGTTTGGAAGGTTGGTGACTGCTGGTCTATAAACTCTAGAGCAGTGCTGCCACTCTAGCTGTTTTTCAGCTAGATCTAGATGTTTTCTACTTAGCCTAGCTGATAAATTTTGTCATCTAGATGTTTTTAAAGTAGTTCAAAACAATGAAAATTGGTTAAAAACAGTGAAGCACACATGATCGAAGGCTCAATTGCTATTTTTTTGAACAATCTAGATTATTCTAGCTGATTTGTTTTGAGATTCTAGATTATTTTCTCTCACAAAAGATGGCAGCCCTGCTCTAGAGTTTATACTGTCTATACTAATAAAAATAATTCCAACTTTTTATAAAACGACAGCATTATTCAGTGAATACACTTCAGCGCTTCACATATTTAGGCCCTATTACTACCCACATAAGGTAATGTGTACCCTAAGGATATGCAACCGGCATATGGCGCTTCACTTAAGCTGGGGTAAGCTTATGACATTTTAAAAGAATACAGCCACGCTATAATTTCCAATGTAATAAGCCTCAGAGGAGACTCGATCCGGTGCTAATGAGATTTGTTTACGCAACATCAATCTCCGGCGGCGTTCATATTTGCTCGAAGGGATTGAAAATCTATCTTTTAATCTGTCTTTTTTCGTTTGTTGGTTTCTGTTTTTATGAACGTGGTACGGCTCGGTTTTATAATTAGAGGACACTATAAAAAAACATAGTGATCACACCATAGGTTCTGAATTGCGTATTTAATTCAGTGGTTTTAAATCATATTTAATTAAAAAGGAATACAAAATACAATTAAATCTTTTTTGCACCACAACAATATAAACAAATATTTTTGCACCAAAATCACAACGCGACAACAACAACAAAACTAAGTGAATCTTATACACAAATAAAATCTAATCAGGCTGACAAGGAAACGTTTAGCAACTATATAAACTTCATTATCATTATATGATATAAAATCACTTCTCATATTAAATAATACAAATTCTAGACTAGTTTAGAATAAATCAATACAATTAGTGTAGTAATAAAAAATAAAGTCTAAACCTTAAGAAGTTCCTAAAATAAAAGAAATACAAAATGATAAAAACATTTTTGTGCAAATGCACTGGAATTGTTCAACATTATTGTTCAACCGAGTTTATCAAAATAACAAAAGTACCTCAAGAAATTTTTTATTTCATTTTGCAGAACTTTTTGTTTGTTGTTACTACATGTAATCTTCATCGTTTAAGGTCTGTATTTGAAAGGGAGTTTCTTGTGAAATCATGTCAAACGCTATTTTGTTTTGTAACTCAAGATGGAAAAAGTTGAAACATGTATCGATCTTTCACTACATCTACGGACGATGTCCTCACATTCAATAAGACTGTTTCTTAATAGTAACTTTTAAATAAATTGTTATAGCTATTTCAACGTTGAAGGTTTATACTAATTTCATTTACGGAGAATTTGCGTCACCATAACTTAGTTTTTTTTCAGAAACATTATTAAGCAATATATTTTACTCGCGAAATTGTGTTCACTACAACAAGAAAGAAGATATCTTTTTAATTCAGGCTTACAGAATAATTGTCTATAGTGTGATAACAATCACCGATTACATACCCAAATTGTCACCACAAATATGTTTTAGTTTTGTGTACATATGTTAGTTCTGAGTAACCTGAAAGTTTGCGTGAGAAAATATAACAAAATTATACATGCAGCTTAATATAAAAGTTATTGGAAAGTATCATACAACCGACCTCTTTTTTATTTCATCTTTAAAACATTATAAATGCTATGAAACTCAAAAGAATATAAAAAGAAGTATAACTATCACATTGTAATGGTTAAAAACATTTTTATTTAATTAAGTTATTCAATTACATCATTCCATTGAATAAATATTTGAAGTTAAACACAACTGCAAAACTTCTCCATTTTATATGTAAATATAAACGATTATAAATATTTTTCAAACGATATTTTTTTCAATTATAGTTTGCCAAATTAAAATTTGATCTGAGAAATTAAAATTTTCAAAATAAAAAAAATATGTAATGTTAACTGAAATTGAAAATGCTAAACTCTTTTTGATATTGTGAAGACAAACATGTATTTTTCAGTTTATTTTGGAAGGCAATTTAAGGACCTATTTGTAAAATGATAATGCAAAAACCTCATTCTCATTAAGGTAAATAAAAAAATTTCATTTAATTGACTTTTATGTTGAGGTAAACAAAACTGAACTTCTTCAAATTGTATAGGGGAAGTTTATATGCTTGTAATGGACATCTCAATGATAGACTTCAAAACAAAGAAATGACAAAAAATCTATTTCTAAAAAAAATACTTGGACATTTTAGTACTTGAAGTGTTTTGTTATTTCATAACCATCTGCTAGACTTGTTAAATAACAATAGAAATTGTTTCATACAGGAACTAAAGTGTTCTTATATTTGTGTTATACATAGATAGTTTAATGGGTAACAAAGTGTTTTACAAAGGACTTAACTCATTACTGCAAAGCTTTCAACGAGATTTAATATTAAAGAACATTTGGTTTCCAGAACTACATAAATAAATTTGATCTAAGTCTTACAATTTTGTAAACATTGCTATGTTGAAAATATTATTGCATGTCACAATTATAAATGTGTGCAATGAGGATACTTAAAACTACAAAAAAATCACGAAACTCAATTGGAAGACTTATGATAAAAAAACAGAAGTTGATAGTGAAAGAAAGGACGACCCAGGCGAAGATGGTCATACAACAAGATGAAATTATGACTATTAAGAGCGAGAATATTTTTCAACTTTGACGAGAAAGAATTAAAATTTCATTAGATTATATAAACCATTTTTGGCACTATTTGGCACAACTTGTGGTACAATTTTATTCAGAAACAAATTTATCAAAATTATTCTGGATGAACAATTGCAAGGAAATTGTATTGAACAATATTATAACCTTTTGGAATTTTTTTTCACCATACAATATAAAGAGGACGACTATTACCAGTTCATAGATGTTATGTTGTATACTTTTAGTTTGGATAACCCTGTGAAAAACATACTTCTAATTACTATTTAAAAAGTATATATTTGAGTAAAAATTGTTAGTGGTAAGCGTTTCTGTAAAATGAAAAATGAAAACTGTATTTACATAATTTTTGAAAATTCATGAAAAAACATCTAAAAAACCTGAAATGAAAAAAAAACTATACCGTATTTTATTCTAAACAATTATTACTCTAAAATCAATAATAAAAAACTAATAATTATTAATTGGCAAAAAATAAATACCAGAGGTAGGCTTACATAAAATGAAAAATAAATAATACAACTACGACGAAAACAAATGCTAATAATAAACTAAATGGTCTTCAAACCAAGAATAAAGTGTTATTTGGACTGACAATAGGTCGAGTGAGGTAACCCACATTCAAATAACATAGACCTTACCTCACTTGTGCTATTGTCGATCCCTTTAAAGAACTAAATGCACAATCAACTTAAACCAATAAATCAGTCTTTACCAATAAACTAATTTATTCTGGATTATAGCTGTAAGTATAAATTAGTTTGTGATGTAATTGATAACCAATCAACAGGAAATTTGTAGTGTATTCTTATCTTGATTTATATTACAGAAAGTGTGCTAAAAGTAATACATTTATTATCACTAAAAAACTTGCTAAATGGGCGGCGATCCTACAAGCATAGATAGTAATTTATTTGTGTAAATATGCAGTACGTTTCACTTTCACAAATAAATAAAAATTAAATTCAAAAAAACTTTTTATATTAAAACAATTTTATCGAAATTTTTCCTGAAAAATCGAGCATAAATAATTGCTAATGAAATATAATTAGGCTTGCACTAATTACCCATAAACAAAATATTTTTTAGTCACCAAACCATAAAAGTGAGGAATAAAATCTTTAATTCAATGCGTTGCCATAGCAACCACTTCGTCTGACTTATTTTTATTCAAACTTGGATGATTAATTTTCCCGCCACTTTTCAATATTATTTCTTATTTTTAACTCGACAAAATTTCACATTAAAAAAAACACAAATTCGAATTTAATTAAAAAAACTCGAGTTAAAATTCCCTCCAGGATGTAATAATACTCTTCTCGATTTCGACATTCTTTTGTTACCTTCTTCCGAAATTTTTAGATCATCGCACTTATGTTCGCGAAGTTCCTTATTCCCGAGGGTTTATCATTGACCGAATTTGTTGAATACGTCGATTGAAAATATCTGACGAAAATATAATTTGTTTAAACTATTGTCCAGAGCCTACATACAATTTGGATAAAAATGTTGTTGTAGATATGTTTATTCGTAATTGGTTCAACAAAAGCACAAGTGAGGTACGCCTTATGTTATTAGAATGTGGGTTACCTCACTTGTGCTATTGTCGATCCATACAATAGCACAAGTGAGGTACGCTTTATGTTATTAGAATGTGGGTTACCTCACTTCTGCTATTGTTGATCCGATTGTCCATACGTTTTTTAAATATATAAGTGTACACCTTTTTTATTTATGGGTAAGTAGAAACAAATAAATAAGTGTATTTAAATAATAAATAAATGTATTTATAGTACAGATAAAGTTGTTGAAAAAGTATTAAAGATTTTGAAGCGTTTTCTGCTGTAAAGAACTTCCATAGAAATAGGAGACGACATGATTCATCTTACAACAATTAATGAAACAAAACTTGATTTTTTTGATTAAAGTTTAGTTTAATATTTATGAAATTAAAATGTTTTTTTTTTCAGTTCAGTTTTTTCATGAAAATGTCTTTGATTTGTCATTTTCTAAGCTTCATATTTTTATAAATTAATTCTAAGTATGAACTTTAGAAACATTATAAATCCGTCATTTAACAAACAGATTCACACACATAAAGTCATTATTTAAAGTTTATTTTTTTCTTTAATTTAAAATATTACACTTCAACTTTCATTTTTCACATATTTTGTTTTTACCTTTTGTCATGTTTTACTATTTTTTTAGTTTGTTATATTAAACAAATACAATTGTTAACGTGGGTTAAAATAGAAGTTTGGAAAAAACAAATACAATTGTTAACGTGGGTTAAAATAGAAGTTTGGAAAAAGGAACAAAAAATAAATAGTTCATGTGAATAATATGTGCAGGTGCCTAAGACTTACTTGCATGATGTTTGCAAGTTGTGAGGAAATAAACGATGCTATTAAATAAATTAACTATGTCGATAATAAATAGTTTATATAAAGAAGATATATGTAATTTAATTTATTAAATGTGATGTTTCAAAAAGTAATTTTATCAAATGTGATATTTCAAAAAAGTATTTTTTTCTGTCATAATTTAAATGAATTTGTAATAAAGGAAAATAGAATTGTATCCTGTGCGATTTCTCTGCTTTGGCATATTCAAACATTTCCATCATCATTTTTTCTCAATTTATTTTTTCTGCCAATGATTTTTCATAAAGCTCCTAATAAAAGAACAGATCATTTTTTTAAAACCGGTTTGATTATATACACAATCAGTAGCTATTCTTGTATTGTAAGTTGGTATGAAAAGCTAGAGTATACATATATTACTTTTTTATCATTTGTTTGGGCGCATAAGTTTTACGAAAGCATTGCAACATTTAGCAAAATCCGGAAATTGCAGCCTTCAAGTGTACCTCGGCTTCATGTGTAAATTATATCAGACACCTGACGAAAGCATATATATACTTTTTATTAGAAATTGTAACTGAATGACATAGTGAAATAAATATATTATATATTTTTATCATTCTTAAATGTTATATAGACATAAAGTTGAATTTAATTTTTAAAAAGTTATATATTTATAAATATACATATATATACGTGTAAGGAAAATGGCTTCACCTGTACCAAGAAAAAAGCTACATAATTAGGTAACAAAAGATAAATTAATTAAACATAAATCATATTCTATTAGCAAATGGACGTATGTAGCACATACATATATTTTTAAATGAATGTATTTGTTAATTCAGCATAAAAAAGACCATGTACTCAGGTGTAGGCTTGATTTACACCTGAGTAGGCCAAATGTGCCCGAAAACACTTTTCAACTATGAAATTACACATGCAGACCACTACACCATCAGAGATACTGTATATAATATTTTCAATAAATCTTCCTCAGTATACACATCAAGTTCATCACCAACTTTCAGTGTCTATCTCGTTCATCTAAGTAAATAAATAATTCAGTGACAATAACATCTTCAATGGACATGTCATGGCAAAAAATAATAGATTAAAAAAATTTATGTTATATAATATTGTTAATCAACATTGAAAAAATTGTAGAACCATAGATAATAGTAGACATAATAGATAATTCAGTACTTTTGTAATAGATCATACAACTTTTTAAAATTAAATTAAGTTAAAATTATAATTTGTATTGTATAATCCTACTAAGATATGGGTGTGTAAATTTATTGTAAAACTAATCTAATATAAAGGTCTATAGTCGAGTTGCACAGTGAACCACATTAAAAGCTTGTATACAGAACAACTAAGAAACGTCAAACAATGGTATTCAAGATAAATTTATTCAGCCAATCAACGAACTGTGATAGTGGTGACGTCACGGTCATGTGACTGCTTCGGATATATTGGTTGGTTGGTTTGCCTACTAAAAAACAAACTAACCAATCAAAACATTAACATTAAAAACAGCCATATGACTGTGACGTCAGCACGTTCACAGTTCGATGATTGACTGAAGAAATTTATCTTAATTAGCATTGTTTGACGTTACTTAGTTTCTATGTGGCTTGTGATTGTAGTCACATCCTATACCTGGATAATTTTTAAGTTTGTGTTACTTCTCACGGATTCAGACAATGTGTCAAAACTCTTTTGACTGAACATGGATTTGATTATAATGATTATTAAACTACAATCACAAGCTTTTAATAAGGCCCATTGTAAATTGATAATGTAACTTTGGTATGACACGCTGGCCTAGTAAAGTTTGCCAGTACATATACGTTCCATTTCAAGTAGTTTAAAAATGTAATTATTATTATAAAACCTTATATTTACACAAAGATAAATGTTTGTTCCATTTTGTAAAGTTTTAGCAAAAAAGTAAAATTTAAGCAAAATTTCTGACAAAAAAAATTAATGTGTTCCTTTTTTTGGAAATTTTTATCATACTTCTATCATTTGGAATGTTCACTCGAAAGTAACAATGGATTATTTTCAAATGGACCAGAAAACGTCTTTAAAGCCGGGTGAAATTGCCGTGGTTTCGAGTTTTTTTACATTAAACTTTGTTTTAACAACAAACTAATTTGTTTGTCTTTACGTTCAAGGTCTTGCGCATCCGTTGTTGTAAGAAAAACAATTCTGACAACCAAATGTTTTTTAATTCAAAAAACAAGCGTACACATTTTTTTATTTTCTGTACAGATCTATCTGATATGCATAAATAGTACTTATAAACCTTCATTTAAACCTTAAAAGCCCAACTTGTGAAATACGAAATTATAATGATCTGCTTAAGAAACTAATACATAACCAAGCCATAAGGTCTTATAGCGGAGACATATAAAATCTTGCTCTGAATTCAACAATTCGATATAAAAATGTAGCTATTTCAATAAATTTGAGTTTTAGAGTTGTTTTATTATGATACATCCTTCGTAATGCATTCATCTTAAATGAGCATTGCTCTAAAAAAAAAAGGTTTAGTCTACTTTTGAAAAAAAAATCTCAATTACACAAACACCATAAAAACGTAATTATTTTAATAAATTCAAAGTTTTAGAAAACAATTTATTTAATTGAATGTATGTCATTGCTAATGTATATATCTTTCATTTGTGTTAAATGATTATTTACTCTAAATTGAAAAACCAAAAAAAAAAGATTTACCTTTGACAAAATAACTAACAACTGCTCTAGCTCTTTAACTCTAACACGTCTCCGCTAAAAAAGTACTGCCGGGCAAACCCGCCACAGTTTAAAAAGTGTAGAAATTGTACCAACCCAATGCAATAATTTCATTCATAACTTCATTAAAAACTGTCCGATTCAAAAATAAAAAAACACATCAATGCATGGACTATTTTAAATGCAGCGAACATAAAATGTTTTGTTTTTTAAATAGCTTACTAATAACAATTTTAATGAAATATAAATGGCGATTTCGTCCCGCCCTACCCTACATGATGCCAACCAATGATGTTAAAACGCATTGTGCCATACAGTGTACAGTCGGTCGCATAAGTTCATTACTTTTATATAAGACCAGCCCATTTGAAGGATGTCCTTAAACAGTTAAGCCCATCATTCTACATTGGATTGCCCCGTCCGTTCTTAATCTTGGAGACGATTCCTTTAAAGCTGTAGAGTATGTGAATATATTTATTTATTCATAACTTCCATCAATCAGTTGTTTCGCGGATATTAATATTTTTACCAATTTTCAGGACTTACAACAATTTTGCTTAATTTTCAAATTTGTAAATTAAAATTTATAGAAAATTATATGTTTTTGTCTTATAGAGAGAACTTGTGGTATGTCCACCAAATTGTTTTTTTTTCAAATTTCATTCTACATTAATTGCTAGATATATAAGGCCAGTTTCTAATACTAACAGTTTCAAAATTTCGACGTCACTAATACGTCACTGTTTTTAAAACAGTTTCAGGGACTGTGAAAACGTGGAAACAAGAAACAGTTTGAAATAAATATCAGCTGTTTCTGTAAACAAACTCCAATAAAAGTTAACTTTTATTTTTTCTTCAAAAAAGTCAGTCTAAGGATGAATTTTTGAAAATATTAATTGAATTTAGTAATTCTATTAAAATAAAA
>JARUHE010276413.1:0-12809 GCA_031471125.1 Archaeomysis grebnitzkii | reverse complement strand
TCTTATTATTTTACAATATATGGATATATGTATGAATGTAAGGTGAGAAATGAAAATTTATCCTGTAAGTGTCGTTGTATAAAATATGTTTGGTAGGTCATACATTATTTATTTCCCTGATATTTTAAGCTTAATCAATTTTAATTTAATTACATTTTGAGAAATCAGCTTAACTCTTTAACGCCTGAAAAATAATGGCTATAAAGATTAAAATACTTTTGAAAAAGTATTGAGAACATGTATGTTAAGTGATCTCATGTGAGATCGCTGGGCGTTAATTGGTTAATGTCAATTGTTTGTTACACATTTTCTAAGACCTTGGTGGATTGGGTGATTTTTATATCTAAGACAGTAAAAATTGACATCAAATTTACTAGCCTTTGTACAATGTGATACGATTTTGATTGAATCACAAGACAGTTAATTGAACCAATAGAAAAGTTTGCACTGTTAACAAAGGTTAGTCAATTTGTTGATGTCAATTTTGACTATCTTAGACATAAAAGTTAGTCAAATGTTTTCAGTGTTCCCTCTATAAGCCTAAGACTCCATGTACCCTTTTGATCGTATACATTTTAATGTTTCTCTATGAAATATTAACAAAATGACGCGTTAAAGCAAATTAAAAACAACAATGATTCGTGTTGTTAATAAAAAAATTAATTTATTTGAATTTTCATCAAATTTCTTCCTTGTTACGATTTAGAAAAAGGTTGTCAACGAATGAACATTGAAGCCTTATTTTTAAGGAAACACCAAAGTGATCGAACTCCAGTCAATTAGATTATTGTACTATTGCTCAAAAAATAAGAGTCCTTGCGACCGGAAAATTAGTTAGAATCTACTGTTTAAGCTCTACGTTGTTTGAAGGCGGTTGCCTCACTTGTGCTATTGTCGATCCAATTTACAACCGAACTAAGTATTTTTTATGTTTCAATGTATTACAAAAATCATCAAAGCAATATTTGCCCAATGTTTTAGTTGTAAACTTGTATAGGACTGTTATTTCTTGAATGAGAATACATTTAAACTGAAACGAAATTTACAAAGATAAATAAATCATTGCAGTATCATCTAGTTTTAATGACGAAGTGGGAGTCGTATTAATATACATCATAAGTGCGTAGGTTTTATTTTCCAAAATTTAATTAGAAATTTGCATATTATTGAATTAATGTGTCTAATTATTTAGTTATATATATATAAACACACACACACACACACACACACACACACACACACACACACACACACACACACACACACACACACACACACACACACGCGCACGCACGCACGCGCGTGCGTTGATTCAAGCATCTTAGGGGTGTTTAATGTCACAATGGTAAAACCAACGTCCACTCTAATACAAGCCTCGTACTTACCTTCCATGAATTTTTTACTATTACATAAAACCGTTGGAAACATAACTGGTAGCATGTATACCAACCATTATCGTGATATCGACCTAGCTTTTCTTCATCTCTGATCAACTTTGATGATCATAGATCAACTTTTTATCATTGATCGAAAGACAAGAAAGTTAATCCTGTATCAAGAAAAGATGGGTCTAGAAGGTATTGTGTTATAGGGATTTAAATGCAAAAACCTGTAGTAGAGTCGGCGTTGGTAAAACAAATGAACCATCTCACTTTATTACATTGTCTCTTTGCAACCAAAATCACTCAAATTCATTTTATAATTTTTAACTACATGGAAAGACTTTCAAAGCATTCAATTGGATTACGGAATGGTCAAATGAGAAGACTATATCAAACAAAAGCATAATTAAGAAAAAATGATATAAAGAAGCCATAAATACTTCTCTGTACCTCAAAGAGAAGATGTTTCATTGTTCATAACTACATACACTAATATTTTCTACTTTTTACGACGGTTGATTTTTAATAAGATATTTGTGCCCTTGTTGTATAAAAATGAAAGACTTTTGTGGAAATTAAAATATTTTAAATTATTTTTTACTCAAAGCATATTTACAATGTTTAGCAATAACTTATGAAATATATTTTAGATATGTTCAATTATTTAATTACGCTAAAATTCAGTATTAACATATTCAATTAAGCAAAAATTTCAGTTTAGATTAAAATAAAAATTATAAAACATTTTAAATACAAAAATTAAACATTTGTTTAAAAAAATTGGTCCCACATATCAACATCTACAGCCTAATAAAAAAAATTCTGATGAGAATGCTTTTGGATTATCAAAATAATTTTCCTTTCAACCTGTCAATCAAAACCTTTCTGGAAAATACAATAAACTTTCTTGAATACTTTAAAATTTGGATTATGATAGTCATTTATGAATCGACAATAGCACAAGTGAGGTAAGCTCTCTATTATTTCAATGTGGACTACCTCACTTGTGCAATTTTCTATCCTTATAAGCTTTTGAAATAAACTTTATAGTCGAAACTAAAAACTTGAAAAATAAATCGTTTCTTACTAATTAATTATGAAATATATAAAATTTATAAAACAGGTGTTCATACCTCAACATTTATATGATGCATAAAAACAGGTGCTTATGTCTCAATTTAAATGATTTGAGTAATTCTTCTAGAAGAACCTGTCTACTCACAGAACAACTAAGAAACGTCAATTGATGCTAAATGCTAATTATACCCAATTGCTTTAGATAATCACAACAAACTGACAGTGGTGACGTCACAGTCACGTGACGGCTTCGAATATTTTGGTGGGGTTGTCTTTAAACAGGCAAACCAACCAACCAACATATTTGAAGCAGTCCCATGACCATGACGTCACCACTGTCTTTATGTTGTGATTGGTTGAAAAAATTTGTCATAATTAGCATTAATTGACGTTTCTTAGTTGTTCTGTGTATCTAACCTATAAAGGTCCTTCATTTGGTAGCCGTAACCAAGTATAAGGATCTTAATTTTACGAAACTTTAACATAATTATTCATGTCATTGGTTATCATTTTTTAAGTACAAACTATTACAAGAATTATTTACTTTTTTGAACATTATAAAACTTCATTTTTATTGCACATAAAATCAGATGAATTGTATCCACTTCTAAAACCTACTTTACTTTCAACCAAGCAAATAAATTATTTATTTCCGGCATAACAACATCATTAAAAACTGTAAAATTTATTTTCTTGTTTAATTATAAAATTTCAATTTAAAACCACAGCATGGAACTAATAACTTTGAGATAAATCGGTTAAAAAAAGAGTTATTGTTGAGTAAATGTGTGCAATAATTTTAATATAAAAAATCTAAAAGTTAAGTAAAAAAAATACAAAAGTGCATATCAACCTCTGATGTTATTGGCATAGTCAACATATTGGAGATATCAAAATTAATATAAAATTATTGGTTTTGAGTTACTAAATTAAAGGTAATAGACACATACAAGCTTGACTAATTACTTAACATTTTAATTAGCTTGTATAATATTAGCCATTTCAAAAAACAATTTTCAGGGTTATGTTTCTTCAAAAGATGTGAATGTTACTAAAAACAAATTGTATAATAAAATCATTGTTTCAGATATGAATCTTCAAAATTGTTTTTAAAATTTTACAAATTAAATTTGTTGGTTATTCTTTAAAGTATGTTATGTAACAAGAGGTCATTTGGATAATTAAGAAAACCTCGAATGTAGTTCAATAATGGGAATATGTTTCACAATTACATATGAGATACAATTATCAACAGGCAATCAATGTGACTAAACATTTTAAATACATTGAATATATAAATTGAAAAAACAAAGAATTACTCTAGAATTGAAAGGTGCATTATTTGAATATATACAGTTTATTTCATTTATAAATATAAATAAAATTAATAAATAATAAACTTTGAACTGAAAAATAACTTCAACCATAAATGCCATAATATTACAATTTGTTTAAAAATTTTATAAAATCTTACATGACATCACTAAATTTAAATAGTTTTGTATCTGTACATATTTTCCTAAAAATCTAGAAATTGTCTTATTTTAAATCTACGAATTCCTGAAAAATCGAGCAACTAAGACTGAAGGTTCAACAAAACTGAAAACACCAAAACAATCAAATTTTCTGATCTTGGTTTGAAATAGTTTTATATTGCTTAATAAATTGCTTAATAAATTGCATAATAAATTGCATTCTGAAAAGAAATGAAAACTTGTAACAAATAAAATAATTTGTAAAAACTTTTAAAACTTTTAACACTATATAATCTTTATCAAACAAAAACTATTTTGATTGTCAAAACAACTAAGATTATATAAAATTTCTTAAATAGTAAATTCAGATCGAATATATATAAACTTCTAACATTAACAATAAAATGCAATTTTTATTTATATAAAAACATTTTGTAAGACTGAATCGGTATTATGATTATATAATCAAATAATTGAAGGGTAAGGCAAAAAAGCATTAAATGATGACTATGGTCCACGTGAATTTTCTGCATAAAAGAGAGCCAAGTCAAACTCGGGTAGAGGCCTGACCTGAAGCTCCCTCGTCTAGTCATTCCTGCAGCAGCACAGTTATGTCTTGGAAGACGTCGGAGAAACCCGGTCGGTCTTCCGCGCTGTGGGTCCAGCTTTTGCACATCACCTGTAAGCACAAATCAACGTCACTCATTGTCGGTCTTTAGACTTACTGTTCGTTAATAAATTGATGTGATGAATCTTTTGTTTGTGAGTCTCGCGTTGGTGGAATTATACGACATAAATAAATAATAATCAAATTGATCACATTTAAATAGAATATTTTTCTGCACAATGCTCATATTTACAGTTGTTTCAAATGAAAGACTCTTAATTATTAAATACAAAAAAGTATTATGTAACTGCACAGAGAAAAACTTGAACCAAATATACATTTTTTTAAATACAAAGAAAATATGTTGTTTATTTGTTCATGCTTTTTAGGCATTTATTTAAATAAGTAATTAAAAATATTAATTTCTATTTAAATGTCTTTGTTTATAGAAAACAGAACAGCGAATAAATAATTTGAAAAAACATTGGGTCTTTTGAGACATCCCATAAACATTTATTTTAATTTGAAAAGTACTAAACTAAAAAACATTCACTTTTAATTTGTAGATTTAATTACTAGAACTACGAAATTAAACAATATTCTTGTTTTGGTAATTAGAGTTGATCTCCAAGAAAAAAAACAGAAAAACTAAACAAGCAAACTTACATCATATATGTTATCTGGACAATGCCTTGGTTGTTCCAAAAGATTACCTTCTTGTACCATTTCGACAACCTCGGCATTTCTACGTCGTCCATACGGCATTTTTCCACAGGTGAAAACCTCCCACATCAAAACACCGAACGCCCAAACGTCTGATTTGGATGAAAACCTCATGAAGTTAAGAACTTCAGGAGCAGCCCACTTGATGGGGAATTTAGCACCACCAGATCCAGTGTACTCATCATCCACAACATACCTGTGACAAAATATTTTACAAAATATTGAACAATTGAAAAAAAAATATTATAACATCTTGGAAAAACATTGACATAAAATTGAAAAATATATTCAAGTAGCTTCTAAAGTACATTGAAATAACTTCAAAATTCAATAAAATGTTTTAAAAAAATATTGAACAATTAATTAATTAAAAAATACCCTTAAATGTAGAATTTTATCTGAATGCCTGCATTGAGTGGAAGTGTTTTTGTTTATCAACAACGGCATTTGGTTTTCCAGATTATGCAAGTATCAAGTATCAATTTTGTTTTATAAAACAAAATGTCTCAATATTTAAACAAGGAAAAATTATAAACGTTAACAAAATATAGAAAAAAATTAAATTTTATAAATATATTTTTTTGTGATCTTTAAAATAGAAGTTGGGCCATGGCTGGCAGTTACCTAAAGATTATTCAACATTTTTAAAGGTGATGAAAACAGCACTTCATAGAAGCTGGACTTTTAGTCCTTGTTTAAAAACTATGGAGACGTCTTTCATTCATTTCCTCAGTATAGAACATTTGGATCAACGAACCACAAGTGAGGTAAGGTCTATGTTATTTTAATGTTGATTATCTCACTTGTGCTATTGTCAATCCATATGCACTATACAATTTATTTAAACTCAGAATTCACCAAATAACACAATCAAATACAATTAAAAACGTATGTTGGGTATGTCAAGAGTTTATTTATCTTCCTCTCATCATTTTTTTATTCTAACATTAGCATGATGTAACTTTCCAGAGTATTCAAAATGAAAGAAAATTTTGATTAAAAAATGTAGGCTATGTAAAAAAAATTATATAAAAAAATATTTTTCATTAGGCCTATGTAAGATATTTGTTGGTGTATAACGTTTTTATAGCCTATGCCTATCTATGGGTTCCTTCTTACTTGAGTTATATTGATAGACAGACACAGAAAAGAGCTTTAAATATGTAGATAAAGATGTTTGGATTTTAAAATATAAATTTCAAAGTTATAGAATAAAATAAAAACATTGGAACTGCATACCTTGCCAGACCAAAATCGCCAACTTTGATAACATTGCCTGCACCAACCAAGCAATTTCTTGCAGCCAAGTCTCTGTGAATGAACTTTTGAGTCTCCAAGTAAAGCATTCCATTGCATATCTGTAAATTATTAAATCAGATAAATTATTCTGATTAGTTCCATAACACAATTCTTAAAACATTCAATTTTTTTCCACTGAAATCTATCTTGGGCACATATATTTTCTAGTTATTTATGAATAAAATTATTCAAGGTTAGCATTCTAATGAAGAGGTAAAAGAACAAAACAACGATTTTCTGGTACATTTTCATCTTTCATCTTTGTTTGTTGAGTTTACTACAATAGAAATACAATCTAAATATGTATAAGCTTTAATAAGCAGAACATGGCAATGCTATTTGTATTAATTTGTAATCAAGCTCCACAAAACATCCAATATCTGCAGATGATATTCCAAGGTATTTGGCTATCCAGGTAAAACCAGACACAGCGTTGTTCACCTTGACTGACATTGGAAAGCATAGCATTGGGTGGCATTGCTAAGCCTCTATTATTATTAAACTAAAAATAATTCACTACTTACTTGAACACAAACATCGAGAAGGTAACTAATATTGTTGAAGATGTGTCGTTGGTTGTTTCTCAAGTAATGCAACAGAGAACCGTATTTCATATATTCTGTGACTATGTAAATTGGACGTTGTCTTCGACAAACACCATAAAGTTGTACTAGATTTGGATGTTGTAGTTTGCTGAAAAATAGAACATTTTTGATAAATGTAAAGCTTTACTGTATAAAAACTAACTGTAAGTGCCAACCAAACCTTCTGGGAGTAAAGTTAAACGCATCTTTTTAGTCCTCGATTTTATTATATTATATTATTATTATATCTGTCTTTATTTTATTTTATTACATTTCATTATATGACAAACTAATTAATAGTAGCTGATGAAAGTTCGTGGTAAAGGTAGTAAAGCTATATTGTATTTAATAACAAATTTTTCAAAATATTTCGGTATTGACTGCCATCGTCTTCAGTAGAAAATTGTTTTTTCCAACAAAAAAAAGTAGCAAAGCTTATTTGGAAACCCAAGATTGTTGGCAATATATATCTCCTTAGCCATGATTGGAATGACGTATTTATCAAGTAATTCATTACAAATATTAACAATTTGTAGAGTATTTACAAGATTTATTTCAATTTTAAATTGTTGTCTTTTTAAATGAATAAATGAGCATTTATATATAAAAAAAGGTGCAGAATGCAGATTCCTGCACTAGTATTAATAAAAGGTCTTTTGGTTAACTTACTTTATATACTTTGTATCATAATACAAATAAATTATAATAAACAAAAATATATAGATACCGGAACAAAATGCTACTTAAAAATAATAAATTTTCACATTATAAAAATTATCAAATATTGTTTAGTTTGACAACTTTTACATTTTTATTCATGAATTACACATTTCTTAACAAAATGTGGAAGTGAGTGACAAGCACTGACTATTTAAACTCACAGCATCACTGTGGCTTCTTCTATGAACTCATCTTCGCTCATTGTTCCTTCTTTCATCATTTTAACAGCAACATCTAAGCCGCGAAGTTTGGCATGTCGAACCACACCAAACTGTCCAGTTCCTAAGACTTCTAGGAAACTCAATTCGCTTGGATGAATTTCATATTTAGCTGAAACGAAAATGAAATATTTATGAAAATTAGAAATGTATGATATTATAGACTAAAAAGTTTAAATGAAAGATAAGAACACAAATGAGGCAAGCTCTATATTATCTATTTAAGGTAACCTGATCGATCAGCACAAACACTTATTTTATGCTACAAAACAGCCACTCCTTTACAATGCATTTACAGCAACGATAATTTTCAGAAATAATTTATCTGCTCACAATGTCAAATAATCGAACCTTTCTTCGTACAATTGCATTGTCTAACATATTTATCGTTTTTTAAGTCTCTAAGCCCATAATTGCCTATCAAAACAGACATTACCATTTAAACAAATAGAAGAAATTCATAACATTTCTTTTTACAATATGGAGTTTCAAATAAACTTCTATTGTTAACATGTTAGCTTATCTATTGAAACTTATGATTCAAAAAGTTTTCTTCATTCGTGGTTTAATGATTACCAATCTATTTCTTTGGATATTAATTTGAAAAAATATATTTAATAGAAAATACATTAAAGCAAACATCAACTTGAGTTTTTTTAAAAATAAAAATATGTTTCTTTCTGTAGCTAATATGAAGAATAATTTACAATAATAATATGACTTGAAAATTTTCAGTTCAAACCAAACTTGGATTGGTTAATATTAATGACTCACTTTGACTTAGTTCTGCAGTTCTTAATCTGGTGCAAAGTCCTCCTGGATTGTGTTGGTGTTTGAAAATTAGATCAGGTATTGTATCACAACAAATCTTTGGAGATAAGAAGTACTTTCCATCTGAACCCGTTTTAATATGGTAGTGTTTCACGTGAGGTTGCAACCTTTAGTGGAAAAAAGTAAATTAATTAATTAAGCCTAAAATCGTTCTTCATGCATCTCAAATATCGTTCTTCATGCATCTCAAATAAAACTAATTTCCAATTGAATTTTATTTTTAAACAATACTATATTTAGTTTAAGAAATTATTTAGAAAATAAAAAAAAGATAAAAATACGAACTGTTTTGAAAAAACTGAGAGAGTATATTTTCCTAATTCAGTTGTAGAATTTCTTACAACAAAACATCCTTCTTTGCCTTCATCCATTAAAATATCTTCAGCTGATTGCCTGGAAGCATTCCCCAAATACCAACTGAAAGTAAAATACATTAATCTATGAAATATGTCTGAAACTATGGATTACATTAAATATTTTAAAAATGACTGGATTGATAATAGCACAAGTGAGGTAAGCTTTATGTCATTTCAATGTAGGTTACCTCACTTGTGCTATTGTCAATCCATGTTTATACTTATTTATTGGTTCCAGCGAGAATCCTCTCCTGGTACCCAAGTACCCAGGGTGTTTCAAAAAGCCAAGAGAGAGATCATTGACCAGGGCAAAAACAGGTTGATGGATGGTGAAAGAATGCATCCTTGTGGAATGCAGATATGTATAATAGAGATGAAGTTCCAACCTATTATTTATTATTGAAATTTATTGGAGTGTTGGAGTATTTCTTTGATTGAGTATGTATACTGAAGCAATTTCAAATGTTTGATGTTTATTTTGATAAATAATGTCCAGGGGAGAAGGACAATTTTGGTTCAAGCCATCCAGTATGTATTAAGTGAGTGTTGTGAATTGTCAAGTGTATTGTGAGTGTTAAGATGAAAAATTGGGTTGGGATTGTATGGTTAAGATGTATGGTTAGTTTTTGATAAGAGATGTTGGAGGGTGTTGAGTGCTTTGAAGATGGGAATGTCTATGGAAGTATGCATTAGATTAAATCTAAAAACAATGCATAACGTCAATACAAAAAATTGAGAGAGAGGCTAGTTTCAAATCCATCTACATGTATTTACCAACATGGAGGTAAAAGTAAATAAAGCTTATAAAATTGAAAAAAAGATATAATTATGGTTATACTCCTTAAATAAACGTTTTACATTACAAATACCAATCGCATATTGTTACATTTTTATTGATAAAGAAAAATATTCTGGAGCAATAATATTGATTTGGTTGAACTTGATATTAAACAAAATGTTTTCAATCCTTCCCATGAACATCTATATTTAATTGCCCATTGTGCCAACAACACACACCTGTTCACATGCCCACATGTGTGGACGGGCATGGCCCCGGAGGCCATCTGGGCGGACCAGGTGGGAGAGGCGTGGCTGCTGGCCCAATGTTCGGACCTGCTGGGGTGGGGGCTGGACCCGCCGACGTGAGGGCTCCATCCTCTATGTCGAGGATGGAAGGGGGTCGACAGCAACAACAACAACTTCTATATTTACTAAAACGACCTCAACATATTATATTTGACAAAAATTTGTAATAAACTGAATTTAATCAATTCAATAAATGATTGTGCAAACGTTTGCTTGAATTAGTCATCATTTCATTTGTTGAAAAATGGACAAAGAGTGGATAGAAGAATGACTTAACCACAAATAGCCACTATTGACTGAAGCTATACATTTGTTGTGGTTGGAGGAGCGCATATGGCACATAATATCTAGCATATATGCACATATGGATTTAGTGGGTATAATTAAAGCTAGATCCATAGGCTAGTCTGGGCGTAATATGCGCTTCTCCGACCGAAACACTTACTTACTATGTACGAGTATAACTAGAAACTCTTTTTAATTTCTTATTTGATAAGAAAAAAGTTTTACAAATTTAAATAATAACATCAATCAAAATATTTATCCATGGTTCGTTATGCAACATGGATGGATGTAGAATTATATTCATTTGCCACATTAAACTTGAATAAAAATGTATTTTAAATTATGTTTTAGTGAAAAAAAAATTCTTACTCATAAGCTTGTAGGCCATCATTGGAGCTTTCTCTGACATAATTACTCGGCGCATAACCTTCTTGCCTGCAAAATTAAATTGTAAAGTTGTGTAAAAAAAACGTATTTTGTCAAATAGTTATTCATATGCTTTTATATTGCAAAAGAAATATTAATTATATTTTTCAATATAAATTTATAAACAAAAGATAATTTTAATTGGATTTATCTTCATTTAATTTCTTCAAAAAGTCTATGAAAAAACGAGCACGAGTAAATGTTAAGCATTAAAAGCCGTCTCTAAATATCAATAAATTTATAAATTTTATAAACCTTTGTTAACCATGAAGTTGATGAGAAATTGAAGGAGTCAAAACCTCCTATAAATGACTTTTTTAAAGAAATGCTGTTTTACAAAAAAAAGTGATTCGGGCATTCTACCTTATAATTTTCATTTTTTTTCTTTTGTATTAAACACACTTTCCCTTAAGCCTTCAAATAAAATTTCGGTTGACCATGAATTTTAAAAAATGTATGTTTTAATAACTAAATACTGATTTTACAAAAAAAAATCCTTAGTAAATGGTTAACTGTATAAAAATATTAAAACATAACTAACTTAATTTATATCACTAGTGTAACATAACATGGACTAAGCCATTACTTATGTATCACCGATGTTACAAGAATCGGTTAAATTATTAACACCAAAGTTGTCAGATTTTCAACAGACATGTCTGATAGAGGACGTTCCTCGACATTTAATAACTGATTTCAACGCTTTCGTATAAAACTGTAATTAATTGTTTCCCCAAATATTATTAAATGTGTTAATGTTCTATTGGTTTATAATCGATGCTTTTCCCATATGATTATTGTAATCTAAGAAATGTTATGATCAAATACAATGTTGATGATTTCATTATCAATATATAAAATACATAAAAAATTATACAATAGATTTTTTTTGAATTGAAGATTTTTTCAAATTTGATTATTTGAAACTGAAACTAAAAGTGTTATATTGGCATTGAGAATCAACTGTTATTTACATAAAGGATGAGTTGGCCTTGTACTTATATCCTTGTTCATAGATTTGGTTATAAACGAAACTAGTTACAAATAAATCATAGTCAAGCCAACAATGTATTAAACAGGTTTGGGTTAATAAAACTTATTTTTATTTTTATTTTTTGCCTAACAATGCAAAAAATAATGACCACTACAAAATGTAATAATAAACACTTTTGTTAAACAAACATTGATTTAACTCTCCAAACAAAAACTTTAAACCTAACTTGACAGACCTATAATATAAAATATAAAATAATATAATAAAATAAAATATAAAATCAAATAATATAATTTAATGTAAAACAAAATAATATAAAATAATATAAAATAATATAAAATAAAATAAAATAATATGAAATAATATCTGAAAATGAACACGCTAGTCTTAGTTTCGTTTCACTCGCTCAACAAAACGTAATATTTTTCGCAAACATTCACATGTTTGCGAAAGCTGAAAGGGAACGGAAGACTCACCCGCTTTTGTCTCGCATCTTCCACCAGTGTTCGAGGGAGTCCTCCAGCACATCGTACTCTTCTTGCTGCAAGACAAACGACAGTCATTTCACTTGAAATTCATGATATGAACAAGGTTATCTAATGCACATGAAAACATCCAAAAAGATAAAGGCTTCATAGGAGGAACAAAGAAAATCTAGCAGAAAAACATACTAGTAATCCACGAACCGGACGGTTCCAATGTCTCGCGATGATTCATTCAGTAACTTTAAAAAAAAATTTCTCCAA
>JARUHE010276302.1:0-12810 GCA_031471125.1 Archaeomysis grebnitzkii | reverse complement strand
GCACACACTCGAATATACATAAATACTTGAACATATGTAAAACTCGCCGATATACACAGACTCTAACTTACATAAATACCAGCACATACACTAATACCCGCACATATATACACACTCTTACACACACATAAATACCTGCATATCCATAAACACTCGCGTATTCATAACTATCCGCTGATATACATAGTACACACACCCATATATTGATATAAGGCCGTGCTTAAACATATAGACACACACATGCAGACAAATTAATGCTATCACAATTGTGTAGTGGTTATCTTCTTACTAGGTTGTTTGTTTTAACTTTGCCTTTTAGTTACCAGAAACAAGTATCAATACACAAATATACGACAACTATACATAAATAATAGGACCAGACACCAAAAGCCCGCACCTGATAAAAATATCTGTCCCATACACAAACACCCGCAACATACAGACATAACATCAAAATACACAAATACTTACAATATATTTGCACGCACAGTCCCACACTATACAAACACCTGCAACTTACACTCATACACGCAACATTTGCAATTATCTACACAATAAATTTCACATATACTTATATATCCTACCATGTAGACACCCACACGATCGTACAGACACACACACTTGACCATGCAGCAACACATACATAAACACGCACATATGGATAAGACCAGACCCTATTACAAGCACACACGTTCACATTCAATTCAATTCAATTAAAAAATTTATGGAGCGCCACAATCATTACATAATCTCTATTGCGCTTTACATAACAAATTAAAAATAATAAAAACAATATCTTTCACCTGCACAGTGCACATCACCCGTCCATACATTCAGCATTACCATTCAAACAATGCTCTTAAAACGACATACAATCGTCGGAGAAAAGATGAGTTTTTAGTTTGATTTTTAATTCTGTAAGTAATGAAAGAGACATCAGATTAGCAGTTAACGAATTCCACAAATTAGGTGACGCATATTAGAATTATCGCGACCTGTAGTAGTTCATAATTTAGGTTTTGTGAGTAAGCCCTTATTGGAGTGTCCCGCAAGATTATGTAGAACTATGAGGCTTATTATGGATGGAGATGATAAATTGTGTAGAGTTTTGAAGGTTAGGATTAAGATTTTGTATTCAATTCTAAGATTGACAGGTAACCAGTGTAAATATTTTAGCACTGGGGTAATATGATTATGTTTCCGAATGTTTATTAGTATGCGTTCTGCTGTGTTTTGTATTTTCTGAAGTTTGGTTATTTGATACTGTGGCAGGTTGTAGTATAGTGCATTACAATAATCTAAGTTTGAGAAGACAAGTGAATGAACATGCTAGATCAATGGCTCAAAGAAAAGTGCAAGTTTGACCGCTAAAACAATAACATAGTTATTTTTTGTTTCGATTTAAGTGAAAATGACATCATACTATTTAAAGGTTTTGGGTCTTGTTAGGTTACTGCATGAACACTAATTTCATATTCCATATATATCTTACAGACGTTAGTGCCTTACATGCATACCATGATCTATATTATAAAGAGCAAACAAACAATAAATAATAAATAGGTTTATTATAGAAATGTTGTAAGTAAACATAAGCAACTAAAGATTTATACATTTGTAAAAAGAGAAGAAGTATGATTAAAGAAACATGATCAAGAACTTAACAATACATTATTAGCTCGTACAAAAAAATCTTCTATTGAAAAGAGCTGAGACTAGTGAATATAAATGTTACATTGAATTAAATTAATTCATTAAATATAAAATGTAAATCACAACGACATAAAATGCAAATATAATTTTACTCAATCGTAATAAATCATTTTATCAAAATTATTTTTCTGTTTTTATGTGATGAAAAAAATTTATGAACCTTGCATATATAGAATTTAATGTTGGTTGGGAGATAGATCTTCGAGTTATTGATAAGATAGGTAAAGGTCTGGGGAGATTTTTTGTCTTGTTCAACTACCAAATATGTTTTTTATTAACCCATGGTACATTATAATGTTTTAATGTACGAATGTACGGATGATAATCAAATACGAATATGTATAAAATGGAAGGAGGTATTAGGATTGCGGTTAAAAATAGAAAGGTGAAGCAAACAAGTGCACAATATATGGATGGTAATGTAGAATATAGTTTAACGTTTTTTTGTGAAAGTAAAAGTAAATCCTGATATACCTTATATTTGTATTGGCTAGCCAATGTATAGAGTTTGTGTAATAATACATTAACAAATATCACCAAACCTTATATGTCATCTATGGTATCATACAAGGCAAATTCTTTGAGATTATATCAATTATTGCTACCAAGTGTTTTTGTCGTAGTAAGCCAAAATAAGAAGCAATTTAACGTTCAGCAAGGCTAAATTATCGTCGCAATTACTGCAAATATGCAAGTGATAACAAAGCACAATTTATGTTAGTCTTCTAAAGTATATTTTAAGGTAAAGGGTGATGATATCATCAACGTAATAAGACAAGATACCATCCAACCACCTTGCCATCCAGTGCCTTCTAGTACCTTCATACTTGGTTAATAATGACATTCAAAAGACGAGAAAATATATAAACACTCGACGATGTATTATCTATATACATTTATTCATCTAGACTCTAGAGTAAATGACTGTTATGTACTATCGCCCAAGAAATAAGAGTCGTCTTTATCTAAAAAAGATATGTAAATGTGCAATTCTAACCAACAGGTTGTTATGAAACACTAAAACATAAATACGAAAATAAAGAAGATTGAATATTTCAAATATTTTTTGATGAGGATCATTAATTCTTAGTGATAGTACCTGCATAAGATCTTTGCCAGGATGGTGATTAACTTCAGGTTATTCAATCTCGACGTAGCTAATTCAAGAACCTTTTGGATAGAACGCTGGCCTATATATTAATGTGTTATAAACAGTTATACTTTACATTCACTCCAATTCATGATTGGCTAGTTGAACGTAGAGATCTACGAACAAGTTCTCACATTATCACAGCTTAGAGGAATACTATATCAGGTACATTTTCGTAGGGTATATGTGAGATATGTGAGAGATGATGGCCGAGCGAGTGCGTAGACTGACTAAATATAAATGCTGCGTAAGCAACCTTCATTGCCATCGATTTGAGTCCGCTCTAAGGCTATTTCATTGGGACTTGAACGTTGCTGTATTCCCTAAAATCTCATATGCTGCGCTTACCTCGGCTTGGAGGACGCGCCATATGTCGGCTGCATATCCATAGGGTACACATCACCTGATGTGGGTAGTAGATTAAGGTTGATATATATAGCGAGGCTAAGTTCGATTAGACCCGCTATATAAAAGACATAACTATTAAGCAGGGCAGAGATTAAGTTCGTTTAGAGTCGGAAAATAAGAGTAATCGTAATTTTAATAAAAAAATCTTATATTTTCTGTAATTACACTATTAAAAATTGTCCCTACAGGGGTGTTCTCATTACAAAAAATATCCATATTTAGACAGCAAATTTTGAAGTTTTTTCCATTACATACTCTACATTTTACCGATAATTTTATCACATCATCGAACTAACAATTCTGTCTTTCAACCAGTTATTTCTAAATTTTTTCAGCACTGATTTATTTAAATTGCTTTTTGAATTTTGCTTTATGCAACAAATCAGTATATTACAGAGAGATCAAACCTATAATATAAACATTTACTTTAACATTTCCCAAAAAATATTTTTTCTAAAATTAATGTATTTTGAATGAAGTGCGGCGAATGTAAACATAAAATGTTTTCGCTGCAAAATGTTCGAAAACCAACGTCAACTCCTTCTTTATTTATAAACGCTGACATTCATGTCGCCATAAATTTCCCGCAATAACTTCCCGCCGTCTTTATTTTCTTTCAAATCATTTCGACAAAACTGAATTAAAATATTTCTAAACCTCGTTTCGTTTTAGATTTAATTTCCCAGAATTTAATAGCATCGAGACAATGAGAAAACTTATAACAAAGACAATAACTTTTTTTGCTCTTTTTGGGGGGCTAGAAAAATCTGGTGGTCCATGATTTTCTCTCAATTTGATCTACACATGTAGGTTGTATATTGATTAGTCTAGATTATTCGTGTTATTTTGAACTTGACCAAAAAAGTTTTATATTTAACAGTTAATGTTTATAAACTGAAAATGTTTAGCATCCACAAGGTTTCCAATCAATATAAGCTTAATAAATATTTGTTGTTTCGTAATTATATATTCAATAATGTTTGTTTTCAATACATAAGTAAAAATAAAATTTCGCAACATATAATTAATTTTTTTTTTAATTTTATTGAATTTAAAACTTTATATGAATTATAATACCAATTTTGTAATGAAAATATTTTTATCCTCAAGAAAAAAAATAAAAATAAACAAGAACTTGGATTTCCAACTTGATCCTTCAACCTTGTTTGTACTTTACTGTATATTTTTAACCTTTTGATCGGCGCTAGAATTTATTATTGCTTTAAGTGTTATTCTTTGTTTGTTTTTCATGAGATTGAAAATACTTTTATGGATTTTATAAACAAGGACATCCCTATTTTATTTAACTTTGGTATAATTCAATGATATGTATATTACCTTTATAATACTATTTACTTTATAACAGCTTAGGATGTTTTTAAATAATTTATATATAACATGTTATGATATTTTACAATAATGTGTAACATTTTTTAATGCTTTACTATAATCTTTAATACTTTTTTTTAAATACAATTTACTTCAATGTGTCGACTATCTTCATTTAGTTAAGCTAGTGTATTTATTTTTGTATTGGGTTGTTTGTACTTTTAGATTGTTTGTTTTTTATACCAATTTAAAACTGATCCTCTTAAGTTAGGGGCTTTCTATGAATTGATTTGTTAGTGCAACCAAAGGAATGTATCTGTAAAATGTTCTGTTATTGTTTTAAGTAAATATATATAAAAAAATAAAATACTAAAAACGTAAGTATTATTGATTCACTTAGTGCTCTGTAGTTTTTCAACTATGATCTATATAGCTGGCAACACTATATAAATTTGATTTTAATTATGTCAGTAAAAATTACGTTTTTTAAATTATAGTTTAGGCCGGTGGTTAGTGGAAAAAACAATCAACAATAGTATTCATATTTTTTTATTAAAACATGCTTAGATAAGAAAAATATTAACAACATTATGAATAAATATTTATAATATAATTGTTGGATAGGATCTGTACAAATTATTCAAATGTATTATATAAAGATACAAAAATAAGAAAATAGAAAACATATAATTATTATTTTGTTTTTCATCCTATTACTCTAAATAAGGTTATAAAGTGTCTGATAAACAAACATTATCGTTGAACTAGAGAAATAAATCCAATAAAAGAATTACGACTTGTTCTCTTCTTTTATTCAAGCTTTCATCCGTGTTTCATCAACTCATTAGATAATGCTTTGGTTAATGGCTTTAAATGAAAGGTAATCTGCGAGGCTGGTAGGACAACTTCGCTTTCCTTTTTTTATTTATTTTAACTTTTTAGGCTTGTCTTTGTTGTGTTCAAGCTTAGCATTGTTTATTTTTGTTGACGGAACTTGATTTATTTGTTATGTTCCCGGATTGACATCGTCGTTGTCACCTCCAATGGCCCACTCGTCATTTTTTTGTTGAATAGTTACAAAAAATTTGTATTAAGCAGAAGCTGTTTTTATAACCTTCGAAGCTACAATTCTAGAAACCAATGTTTGGTAAAAAATTGTTTCTAGCAATGTTCTCCAAAAGTGTGATAATACATACTCTAAACTAATCCAACCATTAAAAAGTAATTGCTTATTAGTATTCCTGTAATCTATTTTACAGTTATTGAAGACATACAATCATGCACGTTTTTTACTTTTGCTTACCTTGTTCCAATGTGATATGATTTTGACTGAATCACAAGAATGTTAGTTGATTGAATCAATATTTGAATACAAGTGATTGTGAACAATCTGTTATTAATAGAAATCTGAATTGTAATTAATATATTTAGTACTTGACAGTGTCGGTTTATCATCATTTGAGTTTAATATTATCGTTTTTGGATTGCGTTGTAATGTTTATTTATAATAAAAAAAACGAAAAATTCGTTGTACACATTCAAAGGATTGAATTTTCACAGAAGATCAAAATGGCTTCCACATAGCTTATACTTTTTTAGGTATGCTAACTGTTTGTTTGCATTTGTATATGTTCTATTGCTATTTCAAAATCGATTATCATTCCTGCTTTCTAATATTACTCTAGATTTATATTATTAGCTATTTGTCTTTAAACATTGTTCTGATTACATGTTGTCATTACCTTATTATGTTTATAGCAATAATGGCGGCGATAGAAATAAATTATCCTCCAAAATACAGTAACCTTGTTATGGTAACATTTTTATATATTTACCATATACTGTCATAGTTATCCTACCAGTATTGAGTGTTGCCTAAGACTTTTAACGTTTGTTTTATAATTTAAAAGAATGTAGGCAAATGCAAGCATTAAAAACAATCATTTAACTTTTTAATTATTTATTCATCGTACAATTAATAAATTATATATATACCGATAGTTTGTTTTATAAATAAATTGTGAATATAATAATCGATGAATTACCAATTTTTTGATTGTTTTTCTGGAAATATCTATCCAAAGTATGTATATAAATGCCTCGAGCTTGGTTCATCCCAAATGGAATAAAAAATCCGAACTTTGTGACATTTATGCCGCCAAAATTGTTCTTCTGATGGCCAAAGACGGGTTGGGAAGGCAGTGAGTGACAAGGCACTTATAAGGGATGTCGATTTTACAGTTTCTACAAGAACTCCAAAAGCTTTGATTTTCATAATATTTTGTTGTTCTGTTCACAAAGGTTTGTTTGCTTACAAATTAAAAAATAGAAACTATATTAAGTTTATTTTTATAAAATATCGATTGTTCATTCATGTAAGTTCTTAAATTCAGTTCTAGCAATGCAACATGACTTTGATTTTGAAATATACTTACGTGTAATTTACTTCAATAGTTTTAATCAGGTTTAGGTAAATGGTGGATTTATCCAATTACACTCGCACACACGTGCATACATGCATACACATCCTTACACAATTAAAAACACACAAATACATATGTACGAATACGCTGATACATGGTTGAGCCCAAACCTTAAATACGTCAAATGCACACGTACATATATACTTATACGTACAACACGTACTCTGGGACATCAATAAGCATCAATGCACATGTATAAACATAAACACACAAATATACACGTTTGTGCCTGTGTTTGTGTGTGTATGTTTGTGTGGGTGTGTATATATGTGTGTGCTGGTTTGTGAATATGTGAACGAACAGATAATTTGCATATAAACTAAAACAATAAATTAAGAAGGTTCGTATGCTATGACTTGGTTGAAAGATGTGCAATTATATGTAAGATACAATATTGTTCTCAACACCTTTAATTTAACTATTATAACCTTCAAAATGATCAGGAAATGTTTATTATAATGGGTACCGTCGTTTAATTAAGTCACCCTCAATTTCCCGAGAAAAAGGTTTTGCTTAACACTTTAACCGTAAATTGTAACACTGGTGTGACAAAAAGGTTTTAAAGTGTTTAAATATGTATGTGGGTGACCGTGTTTCTGTTTTATATCTTTGGGTTTCTACGTCTTTATACATGCGAACCAGTTTTGTGTATGTTTAAATAAATTTACAAATATACGAGTATAAATATTGGTTGCTGGCGTTTGTGTACACATCAAGCAAAATCTATAAGCTTTATCTCCTACAAATATAAAATTTCAAATAAATTTAAATTGCTAATTTAACACAAATTACCCATAGCATTATTAAACTTAATAAAACAAATTATTTATTATTTTTTATTAACCTTACGAAAATATATTTAACTAAAACTTTACACATAGCTTAGGAAAAAAAGAACATAATTGGACAAATGAATAAAACTAATCCGTGAACTTCATGTTTATGTACAACCCGAGGGTTATCCATGAATCCTAGTTTTCGAACATCCCGGGAAAAAATCATGAGCTTCATGTTTCTAAGCACCCTGAGGGTAATTCGTAACTGCGTGTTTCTAAACATCCCAAGTTTAATTCGTAAACCCAGTTTCTGAATACCTTGAGGAGAATTAGTGAAATTCAGTTTCTGAACATTCCGTAGATAATTCGTGAACTACATGTTTTTGAGCATCCCAAGGTACTTCATGAACTCCATATTTCTGCGCACCCTGAAGGTATTTCGTGACTTAATGTTTCTCAACATCCCGAGGATAATTTGGGAACTCTATGTTTCTGAACATTCCGGGGGTAATTCGTAAACTCTATTGATGAACACCCCGGGAAGAATTCATGAACTTCAGTTTTTGAACATCACGAGAATAATTTGTAAACTACATTTTATTGAACATCTAGATGATAATTCGTTAACTCTGTTTCTGATCACCCGAGAGAGTTCGTGAACCCCGTGTTTTTGAACATCCCGAAGGTAATTTGTCAACTTTGTTTCTGAACACTCCGAGGATAATTCTTGAACCCCATGTTTTTGAACATGCTGATGATAGTTCATGAAGTTTCTAGACATCCCGAGGATAATTCGTGAATTCATGTTTGTCTAACACTCCGAGAATAATTCATGAACTTCACTTTCTGAACATCACGAGGATAGTTCGTGAGTCCCATGTTTTTGAACATCCCAAGGGTAACTCATGAACTCCATGTTTCTCAACATCCCGAGGATAATTTGCAAACTCTATATTTCTGAACATCCTGAGGATAATTCAGGCTGTCAAGGAAACTCAACTACATACATAAATTTATGAACACTGTTTATTTATTATAGTTTGGCTTAAAGGGATAATATTTTTATTCTTAATATTTTTTGAAAAGTAAAAGTTAACTCAACTAAAGTTGGCGTTAATATTACCAATAGCTTCGCTGGTAAATACACGCACGCAATCACCCTAAATACCCACGCATGCACACATACACCTGCACATTCACCATATGTACAACAACCAAACACGAGCACAGCGTAACAATAAACGCACACGCAAACATCCGGGAACGTAGTGATGAACAAAAACATACGCACACGTTTTTCAATGGATAATTATTATTTGTGTAACTATTCTATAATCTAAATCTTCAATAATCTGCTGAAAAAATTAATTTTTATTTAAAATCATTTTTATTAAAAACAAAATTTTGCTATAACTATTACTTTTAGTTTGAATAAACAAAGAGTTTAGCATCTATCAATTAACACCAAATACTTGAGCTATAATAATAAATAAGTAAATATAAAATAATAAATTACAGTTTTTGGAACTTTATTTATCATATAGATTGTATTTTATTAAACTTTACATTAACAAATTATGAAAATAAACGGATAAAAAAAGGCAGCGTTACCAAAATAGAATTTAATTTTCAGTAATTCTGTTGATTTAAATTTATTCTGATAATAAACGTTTACAAAATTTTGCATAAGGAGATAAAGTAGTCTGCTGCCGATATAAATATATTTCAATGTATCTAAAACCCGAATTTAAATTTAGTAATGATACGTTACTTATTTATAATGATTATTATTCTTAATAAATATAAGATGGCCAACAGAGTATAACTTAAATACAAATTATCTAATATGATAATAAGAACAATCTACTTCACAGTATTATAATTTTTCACTTATGCATATCTATCATTATTAAGAACCATTTTTGATAGTATTGTTTTTACTATAGAATTATTTATAACTAATGTTAAACTTTTAGTATTTATATAAAAGAGTAAATATTTTATTTTTATAATACTGTTGTTATTTCAGTTTTAATTATATTTTCTCCTGAGTTAAGATACTTTTGTTTTTATTCTAATGGTTTTTGATTATAATGAATCTACTCGCTCGAACAAAAAATCACAAGTAGTATTACTTGTTTAAAAAAAATTATTTTTGTTATACAAACTCCGTCAAATAAGCAATCTCGCAATAAATTATAACATTACTAGCATTTTTTAAGCAATCCCCATTTCGAATTAGAATAATATTAATACCTTTTTATTGATCATTCATTCTTGTAAAAACATGTTATGTAGCGGCCATTTACATATGAAGAACAAAATTGGAATTTCTTTTATGCTACTAAATCCTCATTCATGTATGGAGTTTGAGGTGATCACTTATTTACATAAACAAGCAAACACTTCATTTGTATCAGAACTTTAAGCCGATCAAACCTATAATGCAAATAAAAATCTTTTATCAACTATTCTAAAGCTTATGATTTATTCTGACATTATTTGATGTCATAAGGTTTTAAAACGGTTAAGAAAACACGTCAAAATTAAGTTTAGAGAAGAAATCAATGCATCTCCTTATATATACTTGAATGTCTGGCTATAAAAGAGATTTTCTTCCATTAAAATGGATATTTTATAAATGGATAAACAAGGTAGTTGAAGGAAAGTATTTTTAATATTTTTAACTTTTAATTTTTCAGATATTCATTAAATAATTATTTATTTATTTGTAAAAAACGTTTTTTAATGGCATCATACATTGAGAAAATTACAAAACTTCACATTTAGTTGAAAAACGAAGAAGCTATAAATAGAAGAACAACATCTAATATAGAAGTTGCGAAATAGTTCCTCACAATTATTTACAATAAATGGCCAGACTTTATCGAAAGTTTTATGTTGTTTATTAAGCGTCGAATTATGTAGCATTTTTATTATGAACGTTAGCCATGAATACTATTGTTGGGCTTGTTACTGAACAATCATTTGGATTAGGTTACAACTAAATATAAACTCTTACACGCACAGTATGTCTGCATATACACATACATATACACACATGCATACATATATATGCATATACACACATGCATACATATATATGCATATACATTATATATACATATACAAATATATATACACATTAACACACATATAAGCACATACATTTACATACACACAAACATGGACATAAACCCCACACACCAAAAATCATAGGCACCCCAATCTGAACCTTTTATAAATCTCTCTTTAATTCCAGAATGTTTGTGTTTATTTTTGTTACTCAGTTGATTGAAATATTAATCGTGGTTAAATTATCTTCAACTTCACACATTTAGTATACATTACTAAAAAATTTCAATTGTATCTCTGTGCCTCAGATCTATTCTAGTCTTGAAGCACAAATGTCAGACATGCAGGTTAGATTGATGTGACGATGACTGTAAAGTGTACACCATGGAGACGCAGGTTTCATAGCAAAAGCAGACTTACCGATATTTGGTTCTACATATGAGAGTATAATTTTAGTTAAAAAAAGTTTTATACTTTAGTAATTTTTTAGTTATTTTTTTTAAAAATACAAAACTAATAATAAATGAATTAAAAATATCAACATATTATTGAAATAAATATAAACATGATTATATAAATAAGTTAATATGTTCATATATTCATTTGTTCATATGTTCATATGTTCATAAGTTTTGTTAAAAAATAAGTAGCAACAACCCGATTGGTTAAATAAAAGTAGATTCCTGAAAGTTGTATGATTGCAAAATAATTTGGACATAAAATATCGGTACAATAACTTTACCTACTGAAGGTTTGATGTACATACAGTTGCATAAGTGGAAATTAACATAACTTAAGAAGGACATTGGTATAATGTGACACAATTTTGATGGAATCACAAAAAAGTTGATTGAATCAACAAAAAATGTGCACTGTTAACAAAGGTTAGTCCCTTTTGACTATCTTACACATAAGAAATTAGTCAAGTTTTTCAGTGATTTGTTCAAATATGAATGCTTTTTTTCGCCACATTGATCCACATTCAACCGTCTTATCCACTGTGATAGTTATAGATAGTTGATTTGATTTCTTATAATAATAATAATAAGTGATATCATCAGTTGTTATTTATTATTTATTTATTTATTTGTTTGTAAGAATAATAATTAATAAGTGTTATTATCAAATTCTTATGTATTTAACAACCTGCAAATGTTATTCAGAAATGTGCTTAACCTATTTGATCTAGAAACCGTGTAATTATTTTAATAATAGTATTTTTTCTTGACAAAACAGAGATAAAAAAATATATACTAGTTCTATTTACGTTTATTTCGTACTGAAGAAGAACACTGCAGTCGATAAACTAAATAACAATTAAAACTGATATAGTCTCCCGAATTTACCTAATTACCTCTAATTAGTGTGCTCGTGTACCTCCCGTAAGAGTTCTACCACCTGCTAGAGTGGACATCATTTTCTTGCTTTGGTCAATTATACTCCTTAACCTAATAATGACGAATAAATCTTAATACAATTATTAATAAAATCCAGAGATCACAATAATGGTCATTAATCTGAGAAGAAGTTCTGAAGACGCCCTTTCACAATTATAATAATGAAGTTGCAAGAACAATGGAGATGTCACCTGCACGATACGCCTTTATTAAAAAGTCATTAATAAAGCCTGGATTAATTGAAAGGTCATGTAATTAGATTTTGCTCTTCATTTATTTCTGTTTTATCATTTAATTTTATGGTTTAAAAATGCGCCAGTGTTACATTGGTTATACATTCTATAAAAATGTTCTGCTCCCTTGAACTAGGTTCATTTTACTTTATTTTTTGGTGGGGTTGATAAATCAAAATTTATTATTTGCATATCATTCTATAGAATCCTTTTTATCAACATATGTCATTAAAATATACATATATA
>JARUHE010276301.1:0-21747 GCA_031471125.1 Archaeomysis grebnitzkii | reverse complement strand
ATAACTATTTTAATATTACATTGTTTTAATAACTTTTATAGAAATAAAAATATTTCACTATATTACAGCTTTTTGCAAAATAGTTTTTAAAAAAAATTCCTATTAATTTCATTAAAAAATTATAGCTCTAAATTGAAACACATTATTATAGCTGGATATTATACACAATTGTACATAAAAATCAGACATAAAACAATGATGTTATTATCGCTGAATATTTTCCACAATTGTAGATAATAAACGGCGAAAAAAAGTTAAACGCTATTATCGCCGAGTATTATATACAATTGTGGATAAAATTTGTTTAAAAATGAGGAAAAAAATATAATGGCGATAAAAACGCAAAAATGTAGATAAATGCACCGATTTATCTAGCTATGATGTGGCGAAAAGTTTTGACTGGGCATGCTTCATTTATTGACTTTATAAGTCACATGGCGTAAAATTACAACTTTGTTTAAAATACAAAATGAATAAATGTTTCCGTTGTTATGCTATGACATTGTTAGCTCCGATTCACGTAATTAATTGTTCAAAGATTGTTTGTTTTTTCAATAGTCTTCCCACAAATAAAAGTTTGGAAATAATTTATTGATGATTCTATAGAGTTTAACATCTGGTTGTAAAAGCATTGATGACCCATGATCAAGTATTAATTTATTTCAATGTAAACAAACATTTTGTTCATAGCTTGGTTGTTATAGTGACCGTTTATTAAAATATTTGCTTTATAGATTGCCAGCTATTCTTCATTTTAATAACACATACAATGATAGTTTCTAGCAACTTATGTTACAATTATTATTTGTATTTAAAATTCCATTGTTCATTATATTAAGATAATTAATAATGAAATATTATTTTAATTTATATTATTTTTAGTATCATTTAAGCTATACGCTTTTCATGTTTTATTTAATGAATGCAATAAAGCAATACATAGTTTGCATATAAATCAATATATTGTATAGAAATTAATTTGCGTCTCTTACATATTCAGCATATTTATTTTTTACTATGAAATGTAAGTAATTATAATGATAATAATACTTGATTGCAATTTTGTTATTATTACTGTTATCACTATTTAATTAAGGTAATAATAATTATTTGTACTATTATCATAAACAGCATTACTACATTTAAAATTGTTATTATTGTAATTAATATTAGTTTTTTTATTATAGTCATAATAATGTTACTATTATTATAATTGTTACTGAGTTTATATCCTTATTATTATGTTTATTGTCGTTATAGAAATTATTGTTACTATAACTATAATGAATAAATGAAATTAACTGTTATTCATAATTATTTATTATTATTTTTTGTTAAACACGTGAGATCGATTTGCTCTCTCTAGTTTTAATAAAACTCTAAATAAAATATTTTATGCAAACTAATTATTTTTCATCAAACATTCTAAAAGATATAATAAGTTTGTCTAATATATGCAATGATTAGCAGACAATGCAATGGAAGGAAGTAAAAAAAATGTTTCTTTAATAATGTGTTCAATCACCAACAATTCAGGCAGCACGAACAAATACGGTTTCTTACTAGTGAAGATATTAGGTGTAAGATAATAAAAATAAAAGATAAAACAAAACAAAAACAAGACAGGTTGAAGGAAAATAAAAAAAAAAAATTTCTGATTATATTTTACTTGCCAGATAAGTTCCTTAAACAATTTTAAAATAAAAACATTTCACTACATCCAGTGACAATATATTTAGCTAAATAAAACTCTGAAATAATGAAAACATTGCTTTCAAGAAGTTTTTCTTAGCTTTAAGATTTCTCTGTCGAAAATATATTCTCCAAGCCCGGTTGTTCCCGCGCGTTTGAGTCGAGTGATGTAGTCAGCAAACTCCTTTACAGATTGTACTTGTTCGTCAAGGAAGTTGTCATCCAGGAACTTGGTCAAGTGGCAGTCCCTCAGTTCTTGCGCCTTGGAATGCATGTCCCTGATCGTCTTGTCCACCTTCATCTCAAAATCCAAAGCAGTCGTCAAAGCTTCCAAAGCACCTTGGTAGTCCTGCTTTGGGGCTGGTATGGGACTCATTACCAATTTACCTCCTCTATCGTTTTGATATTTCATGAACATCTCTGCGTGTTCAAGTTCCTCTTTGCTGGCGTTTTTGAAGAACTTGGCTAACCCTGGCAGGGAAACTGTGTCCTTATCGAAGTAATGTCCAATGTACAAATAGATGTAACTGGCATGAAGTTCTATATTGATCTACTGGTTAATCAACCTTTCACATTCCTCATGGTAATCCTGACGAACTTGGGAAGCCATTTTATAAAACAAAAGAGGTTAAATGCAAAGCACAAATTCCTTAAATTTCTTTATATTTTAGAAATTGAAATTAAAATAAAGGTTTTGTAGTATTATAAATACAACTATTATAATTATAATATTGACAGTGATATAGCATATATATATATATATATTTCTATGGGTTATACTGTAGTTATTTCTCCCATGTAAAGTACTTTTTCTGCCTCAAATATATTATCATCAAGTGAATTGCAAGCATTGTAACATTCATTTGTCTACGTTGTGATTTGTATACTTTGTATCTGTAGTTCCTTATGTTATTTTGTTCAGTCAGTCTAGAAAATCCTTCAAACTATACCTACTGAGGCCTTTCACAGTTCTAAACATTTAAATTAGGTATCCTCTCTTCATTTCTTTATTGAGTGAATAAAGATGAAGATCTTTAATTGAGGGTGCCTTCATATGTCGAGTGAGCCAAATCTCTCAGTAGTTCTTAGCACGTCTTTGAACTGCCTCCATAGCCAAGCCAAGCATGGGTTCCATGGGGGAATACCAAATCCCATGTGTGACCTCACATAGGATGGCTATACTGTATTTTAATAAAGATGTCCTTATTCATGTGTTTCAATGTACTTTTAAGTTTCCTCATGGTTATACATATTGAATATTCAACTTATTGATTTCTTAAAGATATGCGTATAAATATCATAATGGGTGAAACAATAATTTTAGGAGCTATGATAGGAATTGAATAATTTAAGAAAAAATATGTAAAAAAAATGTTGAAGAATGGATAAAATAACTACCATAACAGGCATTCATCGCAAACGACGAACCACAGCTGTGCACAGTGTGCACAGGTTGTTCTTTCTGCCTTATCAAAAGGTTTATGCCATCGTTGGATTTTTATCCAGCGAACAAAGTGTAACGTTGCCGATCCCTTTGAGCTTCTGGAAGCATCTATCTGTATTCCTTCAATAATAGGACGTGGAGAATCAGGCTACCAGTAAGCCTTGCTGGTGTGGGGATTGTCAGAATAATGCGTCAAAAAGATAAAGGAAAGTTTAACATCACCTATATTACAACAAGATGAAGATTTATGAAAACTAACAATTGGAATTACAAAGAAAACGAAACAAGAATGAAAGACTCAAAAAGATACAAAGCTGAAAAATGAGTACCAAAACCTTATTGAAAAATGTGATCCCACTTTGAAACAATGCATCCACCTGGCTACCGAGAAAGGATCCAGCTCCTTACTTGCCCATCCAATCAGTGGGCGACACCCTCAAAAAGCAGGAGTTCCAAGATGCTGTTTGTCTGTGGTACAATTGATATACTTAACCCCTTAACACGGTAATTCATTTCCGTTTTCTCTTCCAAAGCGGGGACTTTTTTATAATTTGATTTTTTTTCTGTACTATAGAATATGTTATTTGAATGAATTTATGAATATTTAAACATTATAAGACATTGAAAAATTTACTAAAAAATTACAAATATTTAACGCACATATATGTGCGTAGCCTGGCTTGTTACTCAGAAAAAAATCAAACGCACAGATATGTTGCAGCCTCACCTGGAGCACATTGAGTGGCGCACATATATGAGCGTAGCCGTGAGAAGAGGTTAACTAAATTTTTTTCCCAAAACAATTTTACAAAAAGAGTTTGCCCAGTTGAAAATAAAGAACGTAACATTCTATGCTGATGTTAATAAGGATTTTCTTTGGTGAAATTAGTATTTACTTTGTTTGAACGTTTAGAGAAAAGTTTATTTAAAACAAATCGAACAACTGGAGATTTAAGGTGAAATGCCAAAGTATTTGTTTTCCTAAAATTTATATTTCATGAAATAATAGACATTTTAGGACTGTTAATTTTATGGGTAACTTAAATAGATTTTTATTTGAAAGTTTATTTAAAATAAATGAAAGTGAAGTGTCAATATGAGTTGTATGTTCCATCTGAACATATATTTGAAAAAAGCTATAAAATATATATTTATATTCAACAAATACTTAATTTAGAAACTTTTTTAATTTATATATGCAGCTTTTAAGGCATACTATTTTTTCATACTTGTTCTATATTGTAATAGAAATGTTTTTGCAGATATGTGAAATTTGACCCACTAGGATACAAATTAATAACGGGAATATTGAACGAGAGAAGAGCCATGTTTAATTTGAATGAGAATCATGCATCAACTACTAATTCTGATGCAACAAGACCACAAAACAGTACTTCTGAACTTCGACAATCCCTTAATGGAAACAACACCAGAAGTACCAGCAGTTCAAGCAGCAGCAGTAGCAGCAGCAGCAGTTCCAGCAGTAGTAGCAATAATACTGCTATGTCTCAAGCTGAAAACATGATCAGAACAGAGGTCCTTGGTGGTCTGTTCCGCAATCGACCTGCAGTAGATCATGAAAATTTTGATTTCCATAGGGAGGTAGAGAGAGATAGAGCCAATGTACAGAGAATCCACAGGCGACTACGAGCAATCCTGGAGAGAGAAGATGCAGCTACCAATGCACAACTTCCATCAAATGGACCAGATGCCAGTCAGTCCAGATCAGTTGCTAGAGTAAATCGTCCTGGTGGAAACGATGCATTAGAAGCTGATAATGCATCCTCCAGTAGTGTTGATTCAACTTCTTCTACCACAAGTGGGATAAGTGGAGTAACTGAAAGGAATGCTAGACTTGCTTTGTTGTGGTCATCCCGTGCTCATCGACAAGATTCTGATGATGATCCAAGACCTGATTTAGCTGGACGTAACTTGCCTCAAAGAAACGATGAACTACAGTCGATTGAAAGATTAGTTAACCATGCTCAAGATGAAAGAGGTTTAGTCCCTTATAATTTTAGTGGTGTCGATACTCCACAATTGGGTATTGATGCTCCTGTCGATTTTCAACAATTGGGTATTGATAGTGATGAAAATCAGGAAGAATCCAATATACCACTTAGATCTGTTCGTCCAAGGACATTGCCTGATGATAATGATAACAACAGTGAAGAATCTAATAGATCGCAAAGATCAAATCGTCCAAGGACATTGTCTGATCTTAATGATGATAATAGGCATGAAAATACTAGACCATTTAGATTTAGTCGACCAAGGACAATGGCTGATGATAGTGATGATGATGATGATGACGACGATAGTGATGGTGGCAATAATTTAGGAGGCAGAGAAACTGCTGCCAATCTTAACACTGTTGATCCAGTGGTTTTACCTGAAGCAGAAGAAAACTCAAGCCTTGAAGCAAATGCAAATTCACCACAACCTGAATTATCTACTGAGAGTAACAATGCATCTGGAGAACTTGGGCGAAATCCACGTCCATCTACCACGGATCCAAATTTTGGTGTTCAACTGCTTGATCGACACATTGAGAACATGCAAAGAATATGCCAAGCTCATACAGAAATAAGCCGACACAGAGAGGAAGTTATTAGGTTGCAACAAATTCGAGAAATGTTGCGCAATATTCAAGGACAGATAAGTTCATTGCGTTCAACAGTCTATCAAACCTTGCTTTTGGATGCTCCAATACCATCATCAAGCTCACAAAGTCTAGTTTCTTCAGCAAGTAATACTTTAAATTCTGAGGATGAACATTACATGCCAGCCTTACTTGAAAATCAATTGCGTTTCACTTATGGAACTTTTAATAATCAAGCTAATAGATTAGTGGAAAGTGTTAGTAGGCTAAGTGAAAATCCTAGAGTTGATGATGGCATCGAAAGAGAAAATGTATCAAATTTAACAACAAATCAGGTCTTGACCAATCTCATACACTCACTGATATCGCGTTTAGAAAGAAGGAGAAGTTCAAATAGACGATCAACAAGAAGAGTACACGGATCTCTTCGATCTAATATGAGTGATGCAAGTACAAGTACTAATTCCGATAACTCTTCTGAAAGCCTTCTTCAAAGTAGGTTGCAGTCTTATATTCAGGTTCATGATTTGCATACAAGAGCTACTTCTAGTCAGAATTCTACACAAAGTACAACTACTAGTACTTCAACAAACACTATTGAGGAAAGGGTCATTGCTAATTCTCAGTTGACAAATGAATCAAACCAACAAAGCTCCTCAGGTACTCAAAGAAGGAATACCTTAATGTCATCCGGTGCCATTTCATCTAGTCTTACTTCTAATACAGATACAATTCCAGACCCGAATACTATTATTAGGTCAAGACCGCAGTTGCATACAAGGACCTGGGCCCGAGGTTTACAGCCTCGCTTCATCCATAGATCCACTCCTTTACCATCACAAGTAGTTTCAAGGGAAAATGATAATAACGAGTCATCACAAACAATGGAGCCAGTACCTGTGAATTCAGGCTCTTCAGTATCTTCAGTTCAAAATAATGACAGTTCAAACCTCCCCAGATCATCTCGGGTGAGTGAAAATATAATGAGTGTGGTTGATAGAACTTATTGGAGTAATATTAGATCTCCTGCACCATATACTCGAAATAACACCACAGAAAATACTGGCACTACCAATCCCCAGATCCCTACTAGACCATTTTTTAGAAGAAGAACCCTGACATCAGATGTAAGAAGATTTTCCACTTGGAGGGCCAGAGTAACGGGTAACGGAGATGCATCGGGCATGTTACTACAACAGGATAGACGTGACCGGTAAGAATGAAATGAAATTTGTAAAATATTTGTTGCAAATAATTCTATAAAGATAATTTTAGAATTTAAATCCTTTGCTAGAATGAAAAAAATTTTTAAGCAGCATTTCCATATGAGATTATGTTAGCTATTCCATTGGTTGTGTTTGATCGTGCTAGTGATATCTATGTGTTGACAAGCTGATTTCATTTTTATTAAAAATTTATCATTAGTACCAGGGCTGGGGAGTCGGATGTATAAACCTTCGACTCCGACTCCTCTAAATTTTAAAAACCGACTCCGACTCCTCTGGACCATAAAATGTTCCGACTCCACCGACTCCGACTCCGACTCCCAAGCCCTGATTAGTACAATTTATCGGTGTAGACAAAAAGTAATTTTTATTGATATATGAGCCAAAACTGATATTAAAAAGACTTGTAAATTTATATTTTCAAAATTCATATTCAACAAAAAGAATTTTTTTTTTACTTTCAGGGTTGCATAAAATTTTATTTAACAAAATGTGTTCCTTATAACCTCCTCATTAACCCTTTAGTGGGCAAAGGCCGGTAAAGAATGCTAAAAGTTTGTATGTTTGTAAGACTCTTCTACCTACAAAATGTTATGGAGAAGTTTATGGTTGCATTTCCACACTTGGCATTATTGGAAATGCAACAATATGCAAAATAAACTTCTGTTACATTTTGTAGGCAGAAGAGTCTCACAAACATACACATTTTTAGCATCACCTACGAGCTTTTGCCTGCTAAGAATATTTTTTCAAAAGTTAATGTTTTTCATGTATCAAATCAATTCAAACTTGGCGCATAAATCCTTTATTACAATACAAACTATTTGTTCTATACAAATATTTTTGTGAAATTCATATTTTCTGATTTGTTGGCAGTCTTGTAATTTTGTAACTTTGAATAGTCACTTGACATTAAAACTGTTGGTGGTTTAGGCGTAACTAGTGTTGAAAGTTAAAATATTTCCTGCACTGTTGCTCAAAAACCATGAATGTGGCTTAAAAATGTAAATCTTGTGAGAAAATGATTTTTTTGTTTAAAGACAATTGCACATATCCAGGCTTTTGCCTGGTCCAGATAAATCTTGATGGGTGTATTGGTTATGCCTACATTTGATACATTCTCTTCATGAAATATTTTGATATAAATAATAGTAGGAAGCACTGTATAAATATAATATAAAAAAATACATTTACATCAATTTAATGGAGCTATATTTGAAAATTGTTGTTACATTTAATATTATATCATATAAAATATTTCATATGTGGAGTAACACATCTCTCTCGAATCCCTAACATCTTGCATTTCAACTGGAGTAACAACGTAGCCTTGTCTAGCTCACATCTCCTTTATTTCACCGAGTACTTGAAATGTCTTTATTTCTACTTACCTTATGGAAATTGAGATAGTACAAAATGGTTTGAGCATATATAGAAGCAGCTGAGCATGCCCAGGTATTCATCAATTATGGCAAAGTATTTGGAGACATGTTATAAATTAAGCCATGTCACTGATGTCAAGTTATATTTTTAGCTCAGCAAAAGTTTTGACAGTTGGATATATCTCATTCTTTGAATGATAACCTAGATAGATTTTTAGCGGAGACTCTTGATTGTTGTTAAGGATTTGTGGATTTGTCTTTTTCAAAATAAGAGTAAAAAAATTGTATTTTTGGTTTTACAGCATTACTTATTGAACATAAATGAAAGATGTATACATTTTGAATGATCTATCTTAAATAACTTTTTCTGTAAAACTTGAATTTATGGAAATATATGCTGGTTTTCAACTTGTATTATTTTTCAAAAATAAAGTAAACATTTTTTTATTTTTGGTTTTACAGCAATACTTATTGAACACAAATGAAAGATATATACATTATGAACGATTCAAATTAAATAAAAATAATATTGAAATAACTCCATTTTTGTGCTGTATGTGGACCTGTTTTTTTACCAAAATAGAGTAAACCTTTTTTATTTTTGGTTTTACAGGAATACTTATTGAACATAAATAAAGATATATACATGAATGATCCATCTTGTATAAAATTTTCTGTAAAACTTGAATTTATTGAAATAACTCCGATTTTATATGGACTTGTTGAATTCAGAGCAATGATTTATAGTTGTCTCGGCTGTAAACCCATAGAGTTTGGTTTGTACCAGTTAGATACAGTAATGTCATTTCAGTTTTAGATTGCATTGGTAGTTTGATGGGCCAAACTTGCTCTTTGCAAATTATCCATGACTGTTGTTTATTAATGTGAATATTTCATAAATAGGTTAGAATTTATTGAAATTAGGGTACATGATGTTTTTTACTTCACACGAGATTACCGGTCATCTATGGCTAGTTCATATTATATTTATTTTCATACTGTTATACAGGGCTTCCTACTATTATTTATATCAAGATATTTCATATAAAGAGTGTTTGAATGGAGGAATGTGTATTTTTGTTGTTCTTAAGTATAAATACGTATGAGGGCTTTGTAAACGAACTAGCTGGGTCGGAGTAGAAGTTTTAAAAACAAAAACATTTCTGTATATACACATATTAGAAATTAAAGAAAAATGTTTTGTCAAATCTTCCAAGTCCTGTCTAACCAAAGATTTTAAAACCTATCATTTCAATAAATATTTATTTTACAAACAATTTCCTTGGACAAAATTATATAAAAGCAATTCATGTTATAAATTTATTTATAAAAAGTTGTAATTTTTCATTAGTCAGATTTCAACTCAGTCTAGACAATAATCCATTTCTCAATTACCATCCCCAAATAACAAAATTGGTACTCTTTACCCTGTAAAAACCCTGTGTTAATGAAAGTGCATTACCTACTTGCAACATTACTTAGGTGACTGCTTACAATACACTCCACTCCACAAAAAAAGACAGTGGCCAAGTTCATCACCCTGCACCGAACTCGTCACTAGTCCAACATTTAAACCTTATTGCTAAAATAAATGTGGTAAGGTTAATATATTTTGAAATGGCAGTGCAAATTACTGAAAGTCTGGTGACTGCAGTTGCCCATGATATTGCAATTAGAAACATTTTGAGGTAAGAATGTTTTTGATTGATAAATAGTGTCAATGTATCAAGATTTAAGCAATACATTTCGTTACTTATCACTGATAATTTTGGTTATGAAAGTTTTAATTGTTGTTGAACATATGTTAGGGTTGTTTAAATAATGTTTCATGCTTTCATATTCGACTTTCATGAAAATTAACTTTAGATTGTTAGGCTAGGCTTATATATAATTGAATACAAGTCACACACTTTTATGTTTATTAATGCCTTACTTCTGTTTAAATACATTTTCTTTACTGAATTATTTAATTATGCTAGACTATGCATTTAAAAACTCATTTTGTCTTTTTTCAATCTATTTTTGAGTATGAAAAACTTTTCATTATAACTTATAAATGGTACAGTGCTACCATAATAATCATTCAGTGAATTCCCCCTGGCCAGGAACATACTGTAGTGCATTTTCTATCATAATTTTTGTTCTCATTATGAGAAAATTTATTTATTTTGTAGAAGATCTATGAGTTCTCGAACTCAATTGAATTAAATTTAAGTTTGTTGATGGTTCACTAGATAATATGTCATTGTATTTTGTTCTACAATAGAAAACCTTAAAATGTACTCTGTCTACAGGGTTTGTTGAACAGATGACATAGTTTGGAAGTTTGTTTTGCACAACTTTTTGAGAATTGTTAAACTTATTATTAACATATATTTTATCAGTATTGTTATTTACAATTCTTAAAAACAATTACTAATATAGATTTTTTTCAATAAATATAATTAAAATACTGAATGCACTTACATACATTGTAAATATATATATATATATATAATTCATTAAGGGTGGTGGTAGGGTAATAAAATTAGGATCAAAATGGATGAGATTGTATGTATGGCTGTTGGTGCTACCGTGCCCTGTCCATGATTATGAACGAAGATAAATGGAGTTTATTGTGAGCAATCACCTAATTATTAATATCGCAAGCGGAGGTGTTTTACCGTGATGAGAGTACCTGTTTTTGTAGAGCATGCATAGCGAAGCTCTACATAGGTGTAGCAATTCCGGTGGCGGCGTTAGACAACAACTTGAATGCTTATATATCATCTATACTATTAGAATTTCATTTTATATAGGCTTGATTATTGGTTTTAATATATTAATAGATATTTTGATTTAATTTTATTACTTTTTATCTACATTTTTTCATTAAATTAACTTATAAATTTTCTTTATCAAAATTTTCTTTCTTATTTTCATTTGATTTATGCATCAATGGATTGGAAATGAAGTATACATAGATAATCTCTACGGTCATTTTTTGATTAGATGATGTTTTCTCACTTTGTAACACCATTTTTATTGACATTTATGATTGTGTACATAGAAAAATTTGTTGATAATTTTTTTTTCATATTTTGTTTTTATTTATGCATCAATGTGGATTGGAAATGAAGTATACATAAATAGTCTTTAGAGTTATTTTTTTATTTAATGATGTTTTCTCACTTTGTAACACCATTTAAAAGTTACTGAATGAATGGTCGTGACACATTTGAACCATTCAGTTCGTTGATTACTAGTGTTATTTGGAGATTGAGAAATTAATTATTGTCTCACTTTCCAAAAACCTTTATGATGTAAAGGCTTTAATAATAAAAATAATATTAATGATAGATATTGTGAGTCTGTGCAGGGCAACTCAAGTAAGAACCTTTCATATCATTTATTTGTCAAAATTAAATTGAGTTTTTTATAGGTCCTATGAAGAACGACCAATTTCTCGTTTACCTAATCCATTTAGAGATGAAGATAATGGTCCAACTCATTCAGCTAACTCGTCTACTAATCCAGAAGAAAATGCTTCATCTTCACCTATTGATTTGGATCATGGACCTGGTCTTCATGGAATAACATCTTTACTACAAACTGTTCAAATGGCCAATGAGGGGCTGCAATATAATAATAATTTAGCAGCATTAGAAAATCCTCGAATCTCTTCATTATTAACTGGCTCTGTCACATCTACCATGCCTGTACGATTGTCAGCAATGAACACAACAGCTGGTCTCTCATCATCAACCACCACAGCTACAGCATCTTCATCAACAGTTACATCAGTAGTTTCCCTTTCATCAACAACATCAACAACTACAACTGTTCCTTCAAGATCTGCAGCCACAGCTAGGGCTGGTCCACACAGGCTCACCCAAGTCATTAGGAGAAGAGTAGATCCCTTTGGATATAGAAGGCTAAGATCCAGATCACTTCGGTATGCTGAGAATTATAGAGCTCGATGTAGAGCGATCTCTAATAGAGTGAGATCAGCTTTGAACAACACGCCAGAAAATCCATCTGAAAGGGACAGATTAATTTTTGGTGCAGTTGCTCAGGAAGATGAGTCTCAGGCAGGGGCTAGCTCTATTGACAGACCTGTTAGGCCTTCAACATCGTCTGAAACTTTCAGACCAAGTAATTTGGATCAGTTATTTGAGGAGATTCCTCAAAGCGAAGCATCGGCATTTCCTTTCTCGCTTCCTTTGCCTCGGTAAGTACTATTAAACTTTACCAACCAACCATTTTTAGCGAGTCTTATGGATATAGCGAATGAGCTAATGTGATCATCCTGTCATAGTCCTGTTGGCTGCATCGGCGCTGTGTGGCATGTACCATTGGTGGCACAAGTATCTGACATTTTTCAAACAGAAAAATAAGAATAATGAAGTTAAAAATTCTTATTTTTTATTGTACCTTTCATACTGTGGAAATATACCATTGATTTTCACAGTATAGAATTCACAACAAAAAATAATAATTAATAGCTTCATTATTCTCATTTTTTGATTTGAAAAATGTCGGGTATTTGTGCCACCAATGGTACATCAGTAAATTTTGATTTATACAGTTATTTTTTAATTTTACAATATAGTTCAATAATTATTGCTTATATGCACCCTTTCTTTTTAACTTTAATGACATTTTTCATGTTGTATTGCAAAAAAGAAACTTTAACTCCGAAATAATAGTCTACATCTGGCACACTGTACATCACACTGAAACACATAATAATCCAATCCAATCTTAGAATTTGTATAGTGCCCCCATAATTTTCTTCTCAATTGCGCTTCACATAAAATCTAACCTAAAAAATAAAAAAATAAAATAAGAAGCAAAGTACAGTCATAAAACATTCATCCTAATCATAGTGCAGTAAAAAAGATAAGATTTTAACTCCTTCCTAAAAACAGAGAGAGAAGATGCTGCATTAAGTTTGCAAGGTATCTTCTTCCACAAATGAGGAGCAGCATAATGGAAGGACCTTATTCCTATTTTAGTTTTTGATTTTGGTTCTGTCAGCAAAAGTCTGTTTGATGATCCTAGTGTTCTTGGAGTTGGTAAATTGGGACAATTTCTTTAATTGAGCTTGACATTTCATTTTCTAAACATTTGTATGTAAAAATTAGAACTTTATTTTGAATTTTAAGGTAAATTGGCAACCAATGGAATTAGTGCAAAACAGGAGTAATAGATTCATGTCTTTTAGTGTTGGTTAGTATAAGTCTGCTGTATTTTGAATTCTCTGGAGTTTATTTATCTGGCACAATGGCAAATTAAAATACAAAATATTTCAATAATCAAGGCTAGAGAATATTAAAGAATGAACCAACGACTCCGCTACATTCTTAGATAAATATTTCTTCAAGTGGTTAATCTTGGTCAATTGGTAATATGACTTTTTGTTTATATTTTTGATATGTTGGTTTAATGATAACGTGCGATCAAACTGAACACCAAGATTTCTTGCATTTGTTGAACAACCAATTTCATTCGCCCCAACTGTAATGTGTATGTTTTTAAAATCTATTTTTGAAATTTGTGGTGATGAACCAATTAGTAGGAGCTCTGTTTTACTGTCATTTATTTTAAGTTGATGCGTTAACAGGAATGTTCGTATTTCACAAATGCATTTTTCTATTTTAAATAAGTTTTCTTGTAGTGATGATGGGTTGTTTATGCAGGATGTGTACAACTGTGTATCGTCAGCAAATGATTCTATTGAAATATTGTGTCTATGAGCAATTTCAGAAATAGCACTTATATATGCAAGAAATGCCACCGGGCCCATGCAGCTGCCTTGTGGTACTCCAAAATTTAAAGGGACATAAGATGAAAATGAATTCTGAATTGAAACAGATTGAGTTCGGTTGGTGAAATATGTTTTTAACAAATTTAATGCATTTCCATGTATATTGTACCGACTTTGAAAAATATTGATTAATTTGCTTTGACAAATACTGTCGAAGGCTGCGCTTAGGTCTAAAAGTACAAGAATAGTTATATGTTGCTTGTCAGTGTTGGTAATAATGTCGGAGTATAGTTTAGCTAACAGTGTTTCTGTGCTGTGATTGGATTTGTATGCCGAGTTACTTGTAGCAAATTTTGTTGATTTATTTAAGTGAGGAATGAGTTGTTTTAACACGGATTTTTCTATAAGCTTTGATATAAATGGAATGTTGCTCACTGGTCTGTAGTTATCATAAGTGAGTTCTTTATCTGTCGACTTTATTATAGGTGATATGATAGCCTTTTTTATTGTATTTGGAAATACTCCAGAAATGATAGATTTATTTATTATGATTGTCAAGGGTTCAACCAAAACATCAATACACTGCTTCAATGTTTTTGAAGGTAGTGGATCTAGTTTTGATGTCTTGAATTTCATAGTTTTAATGATTTTTTCAACATCACAGTTTGACAGTGGAACAAAACTATTAATCTGATGGACAGTGTGTATTTCATTACTATAATCAATCACAGGCTGTAAGTGCTCATATGTGACCGTACTGTTAATTTCTGAAACAATGTTATTAATTTTATTTGCAAAAAAGTTGCTAAAATTTTCACATAATAGGTCTTCGGTTTCGGCAATAGGATATTGAGGTACTTGATCCCCCAAACATAATGTGTTAATCACATTGTATATTTGACGTTGGTCTCTTCCACATTTTGTTATTTTCTCAGAATAATATTCTGTTTTAGATTTATTACATTCATGTATGTACTGGTTTCTAATATGTGAAAACAATTTCCAATGTTCTGATGTTTTAGATTTCAACCACTTGTCTTCAAAATACCTCTTTGTTTTCTTTAATTGATTTAGGTTGTTATTATACCACGGCGAATTTTTTTTTTCATTATATTTTTATTTGTAATTGGAGCATGTTTGTCTAATACATTGGTTAAGCTTGCATTGAACAATTTTACTATGTCATCTGATTCTAGGGCATTTATATCCTCAGAAAACAGTCCTCACAACAAAAAATATACAATGAAATGAGCACAATACAATTATACTGAAACAAAATTTGCAACTAACCTAAAAAACAATTTGTAAGAATAAAAATAGACAATGGATGTGCCAGCTGGGTTCTAATACTTTCCTCAACAAACAAGAAAACGCTTGAGACAAAACAGAACAGAACACTCAGCGGTGTCACAGATACCACATGGCGAAGCTCACAACACAAACTAAATTTCTCCCAATGAATGATCATCTCCAATTCCATGCAACAGTCATACATCCATGCTCCAGCTAAACACTGTCCCAGTTGTTTAGCAACATACCTACACAATACATCCGCATATATATACTTAAAAACTGAATTATATAACAAAAACACCTGACAGAAAATTTATATTGCAGTAATACTGTCATAGATGCGAACACCACTAAGACGTCAAATTATATCAACCCAAACTAGACAACACACACTTATTACTTTATTCAAACGGACAACTCCACACGAATTCTACTGAACCCCTCATCTTTGCATGTCCTAGTTTCTGCCAGCGATGGCAATGCTGGGCAACCACTTCACTGTTGGGCTTCAAGCATCACCCTACTAGTGTATCCGAGTATTTGAGAGAGCAGTTTATCTAGCAGGATCTTTGTAAAATCTTACCAGCCTTGTCACCTAGTGACCCCACCCACGTACCTTTCCAGTGTAGGGCAGCGCGGGCTTGTAATACAGCTCCTCGCCGACCGACTCGAACTTGAGCGCGGTCCTCTGCACGGACAACGTCTTCGCCTCCGCCTTCAGTTTCACGCCGGTTCCTGCTTCCGCCACGTGGCCGGAAAAGGACAGCGAGTACACATGGTGGTCTTCGTCATTCAGGTTTAGATCGCCTTCCGCGTCGTCACCAGTCACCAACTTGACCTCGAACTCGTCGCAACCAGACTGACCAATCTGTGAATTTAATTTCTTTACTAACCTAAAATTAAGACGTTATGAGGTAAAAGTGCTTTCTAGGACTGCTAAATATTAGCAAAGTTTCCTATTTTTTGTTTTAATATCATTACTGTATATCAATTTCTACTGAAGATGATGTCAGATAACATCGAAATTGATATAGCAATATTAATATTAAAATAGAAAACGTCGCTAAAGTGTTATTTCTTAAGATTGAGACGTTATCTTACTACTAATACAACCGTAAAAAGTCAGGTTTGTAAGAGCTATTTTCTACAGCCAATTGATAGTAACTATAAAGGCTTTCAAAAGTAAAAGCTTTCGTGGGAAAAAAGTTGGTTGGTGTCTGCACGTACTATAGTCTGCAACGTAAATCATATCAAATGAGGGAAGCAAGAAATATATCTTGACCACCAATATATTTTTTACCCGTCTGTTTGTTGCTCCCATTATATATTTGAGGTCTTCAATGAACTAAATATATTTCTGGCAGCTCAAGAGAAGACGACAGAGCAAGGGTGCTAAGATGGAGTCTTTTTTTGTTGGTAGGTGTGTTCGAAGTTTTGAAAGAAATTAGCCAGTAACTACATGGTCGATACATCACCTTCATGTTGCACACCAATGGAATCAAGGCTTTCCTTGACAAACTAGAATTTTTGGAGAGAAAGTTCAGAGGATAGATTTAGCGTCCTTCTAACGTCCGACTGAGGTCGTCAGTGAAGAATTTTTTAGAGGAGGAGTAACACGAGGTAAACAAAAATTATCCAACCTCTAAAGAAAGCTTAATGTATGAAGTTAGTGCTAAGGCTTTCTTTTAATCATTTCCGATGCACTATGTAAAATCTTCCAGACGAAATACAAAATTATTTCCAGGAAATCATTAAAAAACTACAGCAAATTAAGAGTTATAGAAATGATCGGCCAAAATGATGTCCGCCTTCTCATATTCTTTTCTCATCAACTTAACAGGTCGAGTACTGAAGTTTTACTTACACTGTGGTACTGAATCAAAAATACATTTTTTGTATACAAAAGCATGTTTTTGAGCGAATTCATAACATTCGTACACTTTCCTAAATTTATTAGGAAAGTACTACGCTTAGTTATAATAATTGTTCAAGTTTATAAGCCCCGTTCCACTGTAATATTACAGCTCACATGGCGCTAGCACAAACTATGATCTCAAAAATTTATTTTGTAAAACAAATCATCCTGATCAATATATATGAAACATCTAAAATAGACCTGATCATAAAATATAAAAAATAGCTTTCTCTCAACACTGAAAAAAAACTTACATAACCTAGCTTTGCAATCTTTTTCGAATGTCGCCCCCATCCATTATTGTCAATTTCTAAGGTAACATTTCCTTTCACAGGCTGGCCATAAGTATACCTATAAAAATAAATTGTTATTTAAGTTGACATAAAACAGTTTTATTTTTATATAATAATAACTTTTAGAAAAAATTTCTAAGAGATAGTTTTTCTTATTATTTTCAAACATTCTTAAAACCAAACAAATGAAAGTAAATTTTACTCATAAATAACAAGCTAAGCCTTATGGTAATTTTTCACATTATAAAAGTAATTATGTTTTTGTATTTAACTTTATCAGAAAAGACGAGCCTGCCAGAGTGTGATAGTCAGGACTAGAACCTTGTGTTTCACATTGTAATTTATTAATTGCTTGGTAGGTCTTACATACAAAATATACAAACAATTAAATTAATACAAACAATAAAGTGTATCACAATTGATAATACAACTAACTTAATAATACATTTTTTAGTAATTATTGGAATAATAAAATCGATACAAAGTTAAAAAATAACATTGTTTACTTACTTTCCACACACTGAGACCTTAAATGATTTATCAGTGGCGAGAACGAACGAAGGCGTGTTGATTGAAACTTCATAACGAGGTAAAACATAATCTTCTATGGAGAAAGATTTTTCAACAGTTGACTTGAATGGTGTACGAACTTTGATGTAATAAGTCCCCTATAAGAATAAACAGAAAGTTAATTCATTTATTAAAACTAATGTTGTAATTGATTTGAAAAGTATTCATTAAATTACTTATACTCTACGACTATAAATTGGTTGGTTGACCTGTTTAAAGTCCTTTTACACCCTTAAGGGTCAATGAGATTAATTGTGTATTGATGGATCTCATGGGAAGAGATGACTTAAATATTAACTTTGTCATTCATACAATATAATATTATATGCAATTTTTTCATGCATAAGGTGTGTTTACTAAAGTATTATTTCATATTTACTTCAGTTCTGTATAAGTTATCATTTATTATATATTAGTTTTGTTTTGCAAAATGATTTAACAGGATAAACTAGATTGGCAACTTTTCACAAGATGTACAACACAAATAAAACTAGCAGTCAAATAAAACAGACAACTCATTTTTGAAAGTACAAAATTACAAAATTGAAAGAAAATTCCATTAAAATAATTACAAAAATAAACTAAACTAATTACTTCTTCTGGCTCATCTGTCAATTGGAATTCCAAATGAATCAATCCATTGTTGTCAACATCGCGCCATTGAGCGATTCTTGTTCCATGAGGATTCTCTATGTAGATTTCTGGATACTGGAATTCTGGTTACTGAATTATCTTACATATAAATTGGCCGTTTAGTTTAAAAATTTATTTTGTTAGTTATTTATATAAAGTAAAGCTGCCCATAAGACTATTATATGTTAAAAGTTTTATAGTAAATATATAGTTCAAGTTAAAGTGAGTTGTTTGAATTTGAGTTTTCATTAAAAAATCTCAACTTACCGATTCAGTAGAAATTTTTAGGAACGGCCCTTGAATGGAAAGAATTCTAAACTTGACAATTTGACCCGGTTTGTAAAGATATTTGTCGGTAGAAACGAAAGTGTTGGCGACGTTTTGAGCAATTGACACCGGTCCACTGTGGTTCAGTTTCGACCCTCCAACGGTGCCTTCGACGACCACAAAACCATCAGTTTTGATCGTGGGAGGAACGTTCAACTTGTTACAGATCTCGAGACTCCCTGATGAAAAATAAATTTAGTGTTCATGTCTTGAAATGCAAGTTTATGCTGACATTTTTTTGTATTTTAATTTAAGTAGTGAAATTAGTTTTACCTGTCGGTAGTTTAAATGATGTTCTCTCTATGATATCTTCTTTTTTATCTTTTGTTTTTAAGGATACAAAAATTTCATCGGTCTCTAAATTTTCTTTTGCATCAGTCACGGAAAAACAAACTTGAGTATCGGCACCTGCAGACCATCGTCTTGGGGTGGTAATCATATAGTCTCTGAAAAGGAGTAGTTTTTCTTTATAAATTATACAATTATATAAAATAGTATAAGCTATAAAATGATTACAAGTTTTACAATTAAATACATTATTGTAAGAAATTATTGTAAAAAATTAATGTAAGTTATAAAATGATATACCTTGTTATAATTATGTAGTAAATCTATAGAAACTATTGTAAGATATAAATTTATAAAAATCATAATAATAATATTCGCTATAGAAACATTTAACATTTTTAAAAAACTAAACTATTCCTAATATATACAATATAATTAAAATAATGCAAACAATACAATGAAATAAGAAATGATAAAAATCTCGATGAAGATCCAATTCTAAAATCATAAAGAGAAAAAAAAAATATGGAAAATCACATAAAAATTAATCACAATTAACAATAGTATCTTATTTTTCTTTTCATCTTTTCTTCATTCTTTCAATATATAATACTGAGCTTCCAATAATGAACGAAAAAGTATTTACATATATTTGCACGACTTTACATAAAGGTACAATGCTAGCAACAGCAAACATACTCAAAGAAATCGTTGATCTTATCTTCCAAAAATTATTATAAATTTTAAAATATTTGGTGTACAGCAGTTCATGAATCATGGTACTACGCCAAACATCATCATTGTGATGTTTAAATGTAATCTTCTTTTTATCAAATAAATCAGAGTATGAGTATGAGCTATTACTACACAATATCCTGGATATATTTTCAACCAATTCAGATTTACCATTAACTAGAGAATTTTTTTGTAACCAAATTAACAAGAGTAGAATTACATTTGAGATTTTTTATAACGAAATTTATTTGGCGATTTTCAATAATTTTTAATATCGGAAGAGTACCAATTAAATGAGGAAGAAGATGACTTCTTGTTCTGTATTAAATGAGGAAGAAGATGACTTCTTGTTCTATATTAAATGAGGAAGAAGATGACTTCTTGTTCTGTATTAAATGAGGAAGAAGGTGACTTCTTGTTCTGTATGGTAATTCAAGTAAATGTTTAATGCATTTTTCCAAGCAATCTGAAGCACCTCTATGTCAGGATCACGTAAATTCCACAATTCACAGCCATACAAAGACATACAATGGCTTTGAGTCAAGACACCTAATTGCCTTCTTATAATATCATTTATAATTGGTTTCAGATTATCCAAGTATTTCCCATTCATAAAAAATCTAATCTCTCACCTTTTATAAAAATATTTATTTCGTTAGTATTAATATTGCGTAATTTGTTAGAATGTAACATAATGTAACTTTTCTTGGGATTAAAATTCAAATTAAAATTATTACTACTGTATATTCGATTGTATATTTGGATCGACAACAGCACTAGTGAGGTAACCCACATTCAAATGACAGAGCTTACCTCACTTGTGCTATAATCGATCCATTTATTGAACGGCATTATACTCATTCAATGGCATTTATACTTATTTAATGGCATACATATTTGTGAATGGCATGTTATTTTTTAATGCATTTATATTTATTTAATGGCATTTATATATATTTAATGACATACATATTTTTTAATGGCATTTATATTCATTTATGACATTTATACTTATTTAATGGCATTTATATTTATTTAATTGCATTTATATTTATTTAATGGTATTTATATTTATTTAATTGTATTTATATTTATTTAATGGCTTTTATATTTATTTAATGGCATTTATATTTATTTAATAGCATTCATATTTATTTAATGGCATACATATTTATTTAATGGCATACATATTTTTTAATGGCATTTATATTCATTTATGGCATTTATATTTTTTTAATGGCATTTACATTAATTTATGGCATTTATATTCATTTATACTGTTATATTCACTTGTGGCATTTATATTCATTTATGACATTTATGTTTTTTTAATGGCATATGTATTTATATAATGGCATTTATATTTATTTAATGGCATTTATATTTATTTAATGGCTTTTATATTTAATTGATGGCATTTATATTTATTTAATGGCATTTATGATTATTTAATGGCATTTATATTCATTTATGGCATTTATATTTATTTAATGGCATTTACATTTATTTAATGGCATTTATATTTATTTAATGGCATTTATATTTATTTAATGGCATTTATATTTATTTAATGGCATTTATATTTATTTAATGGCATT
>JARUHE010276081.1:0-12811 GCA_031471125.1 Archaeomysis grebnitzkii | reverse complement strand
ATACAAAGAAACCTGAATTAAGTTTTAACATTTCAAACACATGATCTTTTAAAATCTGTAAGGATATGTTATATATACTGTAATAGAAACTCAATTTTAAAATGTCCATTACTTTTTTAAAAACATTTATAATAAACATTAAATTATTTAATTTGTTATATGTATGTATATTTTTGTTCTTATTTTATACAAACTTTTATTTTTCAGAATAATTCTATTATTATACACAGTTTTAAAATTTTAGTTAAGTTTAAACTAATCAACTTTTTTGGAACAAATGCAATTATTTTTTGCAATATTGTTGGGGGATGTGTTCCCTCTATCACGTAAGATCACGTATGTATGGTTTTTGTAATGTATCTTTGATGTTTGTAATTAGTTTTGAATTTCTCCTGTGTTTATGATTTATTTTTGAGAGTATTGCATACCGTTTTACTAACGATGCATTGAAGACCTACAAATTTCATGCAAATCATCTGCAACAATAGTTTCTGTGAATGAATGTTCATTGAAATGTTTAACATTTCAATAGGCTTTCAATTTTTAAAGAAGTTTCAATTAGTTTTTTTTATGTTACATAAAATTGTAGCAACGATCAAAGTTAGATCTTTCAACAATTAAACAATTTAAACAATTTTTATTCTATTTTTGTTAAAATTGTCTTTCCTCAAATTTATGAAGTTGTTTATTAACTTGTAAAACTACTGAAGTAGACATTTTTGTTTTTTGTTTTTTGGCATTACTGAAAATCTTATCCAAGATAAATTAAGCATTGTTTAATATATTTTTAAATAGAACTAATCAATTCCTTGTTTTTGATGATAGAGACTTTTCGTTATTTTTCTAATCAGTCAAAGTTTTAATTTGTTTACTTTCCTAATTTTCATTAAATTTAATTATAACTGAAAAATAAATACAAAAGACAAAAATGTTATGGATATATAAATTTTAATAGTTTTAATATTCAATAAACTCTAAATAATAAATCTTATATTATAAATTCTTATAAATTATAAATTCTTAAAAATTATAAATTATAAATTCTTATAAATTATAAATTATAAGTTCTTATAAATTATAAATTATTATAAATTATAAATTCTTATAAATTATAAATTATTAAAAATTATAAATTTTTATATTATAAATAGTTTTTCCAATTATTTTAGTTGTGCAAAAATGAGAAGAAAAAAATTAATACTTGGATTCAGAAACTATAAAATAAGATTTTTTTTTAATTAAAAATGATTTAAAAAAATGTTTATTCTTAAGTGAGAAGTTGTTGGCATTATGTATCTTATTTTATTTATTTATTTATTTACTACTTTTCTATTTAGATAAGTTTAGCAAAGGCTGTCTTGACTTTCAGGACATTTGCTACAAGGTTCTTGCCCCACAACAGTATAAATTAAGATTATTTTTATTCTTTATTTCACTTACTGTTTTCTTTTCATTTTATTTTTTCATTTCTTCTCTTTTCTTTTTTCTTTCCTTCTCTTTCCTTTTTCAATTCTTGTGTGATTTCTTATTCGCGTTGACAGTGCTTAATAAATTTTAATTGAAATTTTAAAAAATCCTTTAGAAGTTTGCGGGCAGCCCTCGGGTGACCAGAGCTGGTTGTTCAAGCTATGTGATCAATGGAGTCCCATCCAACTGTACAATCTATCATTAAAAAAGGATGGTTTAAGTACACCTTCATAGACTTCATTTGTACCTTCGGCAACACATACCATTCATGCCATACATGTTACTGTTAACCTAATTTTTCGGGGTTATGAGACACAAAGATTATTCATAATTGTGAATAATTTTTGTATTACTACATATATTAAGTTATTCAAATATTAGAAAAATTCCAACAATGCAAATTTTAATAATTTTTTAAAAATTAATTTTTAGAAATTACTTTTAGTACTTAAAAAATAATCAATTTATAAAGTGTAATTCTTTTTCTATAGAAAAATAGCATACAATTAATAATATTAGTTATGAAATATTTTTTAGAATATATTATTTTTATAAAATCGATAAATAAATAAATAATTTGTGTGAATTAGCATTTTTAATATTAAAAAAACATGTCAATGATAACATAATTTTAAATAAACTGTTTATTTAAATGTTTTAATTATCCTCAAAACATTTTTAAGATGGAAATGATAAATTTAGTTTTCAAAAGTTATATTTTTTAACAAATAATTATTTTGTCGAAATATGAATTATTTTTATGAAAAGACAAGTAGTTATACCAATACTTTGAATTATGAAGAAAACTTGGTGGTTGCAAGTAGGTTTAATTCAAAAAGATTTATTTTAGAAACTGTAGAACATTTTAAGTAATTCTATTTTCAATTGAAAAATTACTTGTTAAGTGTTTTAAAATAGATAAAACAAACAAAAAAACAATGACATTTTTAGTAATGTGTTTGAAATCATTGATTTTATTAAAAATCTTTCATCATTTTGTTACAAAGAAATTCCTTGATCTTGTTGAACATTACAATGAGAGTGCTAAATATAGACGTTTCAAATACGCAGAGTTCTTTTTAAATTATGTTTATTCTTACTATAAGATTAAATAAATCACATTGATTACAGTAGAGACCTCTTGATCTTATGAAAACAATAACACACCGTGCCCTCAAAGTAAGGACAAACCCCGACCCGGCGGTGAATGTGCTGAAACTGCATCCATAGCCTGGTCCACTGGGACCGAGTTAAAATAATTAATTGATATAATTTACATGTCCATGGCTTTTGAGGTAATAATACAAGATATTTGCTAGAAAATTAATGCAAACAGATGTATAGTAAACCGTTTATATGACACGATTTTCCTCTATCTGTATAACCATAAATGTGTATATGCACCACTCAATCTTATAAATTTGGACCTAATTAAGCAGCCTTTCAAGATACTTCCCGTAGAAGCCAATGTTTTTGTAAGCATATCTATCAATAACAAGACAATATTTTCTAATTAAATATATTTAATGTTGTAAATCAAATGTTTATACGTGATCACATATGAGTTTTATACAAAAAACAACATTTAAAATATAAGAATGAAATGTTTTAATAAAGGAATAATTATTCCCAAGAAGAAAAAAATTACGTGGATATCGCATAATAAATACATTATACTATGGTACTGTATCTGGCACCATTTTTGCTGAACGTTTCTGGCAATTCGAGTTCTAAATCTCTTCATTAAAAATTATTGAGTTGACCATCTATACATCTTTAATCTATGATATAACCATGGTTGGTGCTAGAGTCTAAGGGTTTGTATACTGTAAGATTCATTGTTGAGATGTTAGAAAATTTTCATTCACTGCTTTTATTATCTGTATGCTCTTCATGTCCGGCAAAACTTTACATTTATAGGGGCTTGTAACCGTCACTAAGTAGGCCTGGCTTGTACCCAAATTTCTGCAACTTTTTGATAGTTAGATGTTATTACTTCATCCACCCTAGGAAAGTTTACTTCTTATGATCTTTAGTTGTTGTTAGGCTGAAAGAGTGCATTTCGTTTTGTTTGTCTTTCTTCTACCGCGTTTAAACATACGTTCATTAAATTATGTGTTGGAAAGTCCTCCTTTTATATGACCTTCAATTATTATTATTTAGCATGAAAGAATACGTGAATACCTTGGGAGTCTAGTATCAGACTATCTATTAGTAGGCACAATGTTAATGTTTATTTTCGAACTAGACTTTCAATAAAAAGCCGTGATCAACTTACAAATAATGTTAGTAGCACCAACAAGTACATTAAAGAAGGATTGTTATGAGGAAGGATGGAAGTGAGTTTGTTGCATTCTTATAGGAATTATAACTTCATTGACTTTTCTTTTAAAGGTAATTGGTAAGCTCCACAAGGTTAAGAAAATTAAATGAAAGTTATCGTAGGCAACAGGCTGATGAAGGATAAAATGAGTCTGACGCATTAAAAGGATCGCTAGGGGAATTACGACTTCCTTTCTCTACCTTAATGTCAGGGATTGGGAAAGCTTTAGGTGAAGAAAATTAAATCAAATGCATTGGGAGGATTGCTACAACTACTGAAGATGCTGGCACAATGCGACTAGAATTTTAAATCGTCAAAACGAGTGCCAGGTAAAAGGCTGAAGATCAGAATTTAACTTCACAATTTTCCAATAAAACGTGATCTCTGCTCTTATTAAGCAGATATACAATAAGTCCTGCCTGTTTTTCAGAGGAGGTTTTTATCTTACCGAACGATCACAAGATATTTGAAACGTTCAGTTCGTGGATTACTAGCTAATGGGATGTATTACAGTACTAGCACTGTTGTATAAAGAAATTTATATAATATAAATGTTAAGTGGATTTAAAAAAATATGACAGTTTCACCTGTCGTGCAGAGTGAAATCAGTGCTTTTTCTAGCAGCATAATTTCAGATTGTCTTATACCATCGGATTCGTAAGTCTACATGTAAAAAATAATGTTACTTTTTATAAATTAAAATTTAGTAAACAAGTGAAGTAAAATTTTAATAACCATGACAATTTCACCGAACATTACACTATTCACTTAAGCCGAGTGGATACGAACGTCGCCTGGAGATTAATGCAGCACAAGCAAATCTCATTGGAATCAGTTTGAGTTCTCTCTAAAACCATTTCTTTGAGAATTTGAATGGGGCTGTATTCACTTGAAATCTCATATGCTAAGCTTAACCCCGGTTTGAAGGAAGCACCATATGTCGACTGCTTATCCTTAGGGTACACATCACCTGGTATGGGTAATAATGAGAATGACGAACACTAAGCGAGCTGTTTTGAGCTGAAAAGCACTCTATAAACTGGATGCATTGTTATTTATCTTTTTTTTTAATTTTGAACAAAATACGTTAATCTCAAACAGAAGACCATTCAAATTTGTATACATCTGTAAAATTGTTTATATGTATGTTATAAATTTGCAGCTTCACTCACCTGTGCTATCTCTTTTGAAATAAGGTCAGCTGCCAGCAATTGAATAAAATATATTTGTTATTCAGTAGTCTAATTTTCACAAACATGTGCCCATTGTAGCAGGTCTAACTAATCAAGAGACCTCACTCGTTGAATATTTAATTATTATTTTAATAATTTTATATGTTTTGATATTCTAAGAAACTTTTATTCTTCACTACGTAGTGCGTAAATGAGTGGTTAAGGATTTAAGGTTTCTTTTAAAATGCGAGGCACTTATCACGAAAATAGCAGAGACTATGAACTCGAGTCAAAACTGTTAGATGATACAAATTTGCTTATTTAAAGTTAGTTTACTTACTTTTTTAAAGAGAACTAAAAATATTATTCAATACTATACAGATTTTTTTAACAATGATGCACTCTAAAGAATACTGGTAGGTGGAAATTTCAATCAAAAATACTCATTCACATAGATTAATTTTGTATTAACCTTGGAAAAGAAAGACTCCAAAAGCAAATTTATTTTCACTATCTGTAGACAAAAAAATACTAGATTTGATAATTTTGAAATTTAGGCATCACCAGATTTGTTTTTTTGATAGGAAGTATTTCAAATATTTATTTACTAAAATATTTAGAAAGCCATTCGAGATGCCAACATCACATGAGTAGGATGATCCTTCATAAACCCAAAAGCACAAAAAGTTGAAGCAACATCTTCACAGTATTCTGAATTGCTCGAGATGAGTAAAGAGCAACACATGGCAAAAATAGGATTCTTTTACAAGGAATAAATTGTCCAAAGTATTAAGATTATTTTCATGTTTCATCTTATATTTTTAATGTAATATCGGACATTTGTCAGAATTAAAAATATTTTTTTTATTAATTAATAATCCATAAAAGCCTAATCTACAGTATCACAAGTGTACTTAGGCTTACCAATAACCCAGAATTATCTCAATCCAAGAATGAATGAATGAATATATAAATAAACGGGCCTATACCCAGAGGGTATTGAGCACCTACAAACCACGAAGATTATACTTCACCTAACTAACATAAAATGGGTCAAGATCACATTTTAAAAAAGCATACAACACGTAATAAATTCCAATGAAGTTGCCACCCTTCCTTTCCATCAATTAAACTTGGCACCGTCCAAAAGATGAAAGCAAACCACACATAATAAATTCCAGTGAAGTAGGCCTCCTCTCCTTCCCCACAGTTCGATCTCACTCCAAGAGCAAGAAGGCATCAGCAAATTATCTTTCACCATTTAATAAAAAATGCTACAATAACAATCATGAAATGGCAAATATTTATTGTTGTTAACTTATTATGGAAGGGTTTGCGCTGCAGTGATGGAAGAACGAGCCCTCAGGTTAGTTGGGGCTCATCCCTGTAGAATCCTACCCACGGAATCGTGGGGATCCTCTCCACGGTGTTTCACCATGCTAGAGTCGTCCTCCCTGTAGGTGCTAGCCCGTGGGAATCCACACCAATGGGCTCTTCCACTGTGAAAGTTCAGTTTTGGCCCACCATTAACAATATTGTGGACCAAATGAGCACCTATCTCCAGGGGCCAAAATAAGCCCATCAACATTAAACTTATCATAGTGTTGATTTGCATGGAAGTTCAGTATTGTTGCATTAAATTCCAAACAATTTATTGCTAGGATTGATTCTGGATATATTTTGGTCAACAGTAATAAATTTAAAGTTTATTATTTTAAAGATTAAGTGATTTCACCGTCTTAGATGTTAAGGTTTCGAAATATCCTCAGAGTGTTGATTATAGAGAACTTTTGGGAATTAATCATACTGAAAAATTTAAAATCTTTTTATATTCACAAAATTTTACAGCAATTTATCTTACAAAAGCTTACATACCTATTCAATGTGAAGACCGTATTACAACAAGATATCCTGGAGAATGAAAGACATCACATTCTGTCTGTTTAATTTTTCTAATGAAGAGAATGTTCATGATATGATTGATGAACTATGACAAGAGACAATTATAAAACACGATTTCACATGAGGTTGATATGTAAACTCCGAATTGACAACAATTCAAAGTCAATGAATGAATGAATTAATCGATGTGAAGTAGGTAAAATCATCATTTTATAATTGAATCACTCGTAGGTGGTTCATGAAAAATCTTTTGAATGTTGGAAATGTTTATAAAAAACCTCGTCTGAACCAATTTAGCTAAAAATGTCTATTTTGATAAATATGTTTGGTATAAAAATGTAAATAGTTCAGACTTACAATATCTATTAAAAAAATAAGTGAAGTCAATTTGTATGTAATTGAAGAAATAAACTATGATAGCACATATTCACAAGTATACACACACTTGCACCTCGCATAAAAGTCATTTAAAATGCAATTTCTCTACACATTTCCCTAATCTATGCTATATGGATTTGAATACATTAAGTAAAAATAGACAATGGACACTAAAGCACAGATCTCTTACATCTAATCTTGGACAACCAGTAAGAAAAATGTACAATAGTTCCTATTTTAGTTTCTACTGTTTTCTTTTTGGCAGGAAAATGTGTACTTGTCAAATATCTATGAATTGTGGCCATAAAGGTGCCCAGCCAACAACATTGGAAAACCCTACTCAACAGAATAGGATAAATACAACAGCCCACAGACCTGCCCCAAATGACAGCAATTTACATAATACTTAAAAGAGTGAAAATTCATTTGGAGCAGTTAATATCACAAAGGCTTCTTTATTTGCTCATTTCGAAAGAACTCCTAATTTATCTCAAATATATATCAAGAATATATTCTACTTGTAAAACAAAATTATACAAAATGTCTTTTCGCAGAGACATTTCGTTTACAAAAATAAATAAAACTATAGTAATTTATTGGATATAAACTATTTTAAAATCATTAAAATTCAAGAAGTCAACAAAATTGGATACTGATTACTAAAAATGAAAAAAATAAATGAGAAACTTAAGAGATAGCTTTGAGATAAATTACTTAAAAACGATTTACATAAATATTTCTATAACCACAGCTTATAAATACTCCTAGCAAAACTACTAACTTGTGCAATGCCACAATAAACTAAAGATTTAAGAAATGATCTATCTGGTCCAATGAGAATTGCACTGGTATAAACATTCCATAAAAAATAACATAATAGAAAGATTTACAGAAACTACATATACATTATATATATAGAACCTAGTCAAATGTATTTAAGGTGGTCAGTCATGACCACCTTCATATGTACATTAGTTCTCAATAAATATCATACAGATTATATATTCATCCTATATATTTCCTTTTTGATAAATAATAAATAAAATTATTCATTACCACTGTACATAAAATGTAAAGCTTTGAACTTCATCTAAACACTAATCACCTCACAATTCGGCAAGTTTATGATGCAACATATCCCTGTAAACAACCGTCATGTAGTCAAGGTAGGCTACCAAGATACTTTTTGACAGCAACATTAAATTGTTCAGTTTAAAATACTAATGTTCAGTATTTTTTGGGGAGTATTGAGTATGCATATGACAATGAAACATTTACTGGTGCATGACGCCCTAATTTCCATTTTCTATTTAAAGGTCACTTTATGAAGGCTTAATTTTGAATGAAAGCCACGTAATAAACATTTCTTTTGTACATTGCGACTTGTTTCGATTCGGTTTGCATATAAATACATGCAATAGAAGAGCCACCCACTAAACGATCAAGTTCCCTCAACCCATGAAATCGCTGTCACCGCTGTCATCGTCTTCGCTCTCGCTTGCATACCTCTTCTTTTTTTTCTTTTTCTTGTGCTTCTTATGGCTGGACGTGGATCTGTGCTCAGAAGATCTGTGTTCGGAGGACCTGTGCTCAGACCGGTGTTCAGACTTGTGGTGCGAAGACCTGTGGTGTCGCTCTCTCAGCGGAGTTATTTGTGATGTCTTTATAGTGAGTGGCTTGATAGGGGATCTGTTTTCTTCTTGTTTGGGAAGACCGGGCGGAATTGTTTCGACGTCAGCATCTGGCTTATGGTTTTCATTGCCCAATACGAGTGTTGTACTTTTATCATTCGGTTTAGCCTGGAATTATTCAAAGAAAATTATTGATTAAACAATTAGAAAGGACTGAACAGATCAACTTATTCAGGTTAGTTTATTTTCAATACATAGCTACAATTATTAACAATCTACTTGCTTACCTGCCAACCATCATGTGTACCCGGTAGAACTATGACATCATTTGCGGCATTCTGCAAGAAAGATTCCATTAGTTTTTATAAGTTTAAATCAGAATCTTAACAGAAAAATATGTCCTCTACAACAAATAAGAACTTAAAAACCAATGAAGTATACTGTCAATATATCAATGATTGAAAAAATATAGATAAAATATGATGGATAAATCATGCTTTCTGAATATATTTTAATTAAAACAAATTTATTGACAGAATATAAATAAACAAAATAAGCTAAATAAATTTTCAAGTTAGGTATGCCAAGAAACAAATTTTAAATACCAAGTGGCAATATAATTATTCATTAATAATAAAGAAGCTTTATTGATCGACGTAAAACTAAAGGTGACATTGCATATGAAATGAAAGTAAAAACACTTGTTTTCCAAACAGATCAACAGGTGTCATGATTGGAAGACATTTTAGGTTTCTTTTACATGAATGAAAACATTCAAAACAAATCAATATATAATAAAAAGCTTTCAAAACTATATATATGGTTGGCATGTTTGAAAATAATTAAAACTAATAAACTCATGCAAAACCAATACCTAAGTTGATGACTAAAATACTTCTAAACTGTGGATCTTGGTTTAAATGTGATGAATGAGAACCGTTGTCAAGATATAATTTTATGCAATTACAAAAACAAACCCATACAACTCTTTTATAATCAAGATAGGGTTGTACCTTGAGGATGGTAACACCAATATACTCCAGAGGTTTAGTACTAACACTTTTCTTTGTATAATATAATGTTTATAGCGTTGGCTCTCCAAAAATATTGTGGTTGTAGCTACATGACATGTTTATTATCACAAAGAATTTAGTAAAAACGTAATTTAAATTACATAAGCACCAAAATGAAATTACAAGGAAACTAAATATTTTTAATTCTTATATAACAGGGCAAATATTGGTGATCAAAAATTTGTTCTTTTTAAGTATAATCCGACTGGTGATAATTTATGCAAATGAAATGTTGCATGAAAACCATACATTTTCATGAATGATTAATCATAACACGTTGCATGACATTCCATATGAAAACAAATAGTTGCCATGATTGATCATCCAACATCTATTCTGATGCACAATTCTCAGGAATACCAAAAGCACCTTTGATAATTTATTTCCCAGTCTTTGGTCATATTTACATTCCTTTCCTTGGCGTAAGCACCTATTTATTCAAATTACTGTACTTTTTCTTTCTTTCCCTTTTCTTTTATTAATGGAAGACTTTTGGTCGATACCATCTTAACTTTTGCTAGTATTTGAAAACACATTGAGCCTTCATTTAATCATCGAAGTATGATAAATGATGTGATAAGTATGAATGAGAGGAATATGGAATTCCATGCAAACTCAAAAGTGAAAGCAATTCAGTTTACAACAATTGGAAGAAAAATAAATGTTTTACTTCATATAACAAAGAAACAAACTTACACTATTGACTGAAGTTAAAACTTTTGTTTCTTCGTGAACCTAATGTTAAAAGTGATATCAAAGATTTAGTTTAATTATAGGTTCATAACAGAAAACTTTTTCATCAACATATACAAACTAAAGGACGTATAATTTTGTATTAGTAGTTGATATATTTGTATAGCACTAAAGCAACTATTAAATGCAATTATTTCACAGTAAATTTTTTACTATTTTTATTTCAAAATTCCATTACACAATATACAATTAGAACAGTGTAATCGTTCACTACACAGTGAATGTTTTGTTAACATTCTAGTCGAGAAAAATATACGAAGCCAAAAAGTTTCAGGGTTTTTTTTAAATTTTACAAGTACCAAGAATATAAAATTAATTTTTATAAAATCTATATACTAATGTTCAAGAAAGAAGAATCCTTCACAACTGAAAACGTATGCAAATATTGTTCAATTATTTTATTGGTTATTATACAATTTTGAAACACAAACTATGTCTATTTCGGTTTTATTGTACAACTGAATGAATAATTAAAAAGAACATTTCAAACATATTTTCAATTGATGAGGACACTTATTTCTTGGGCAATAGTATTTTCATACAAGTCAAAAATATAGCAATGCTTGTCTTGTCTTATTAACTTTTAAAAATTGCTTTAATCATATTTTTGAATTATGAATTATTTTGTCAGAACGCTTTAGCTCATTATAGAACACTTTTAATCAAGTGATGGAATTTCTCGTAAATTAGTAATGGATGTACAATTTATTTTCGTTAGACATAATATAATACCATTAATTCGACTCCCAGCACGCCAAAGCCTGGTCAACTAAGGAAGGACTAGACGAGATATCATCGAAGACCAATTTGTTTTTTAAGAGTGGTCTTTCATCAATGAATAAATTAAACTCTAAACGCCAAACTGAGACAAAATGAAGAAAGAACCTCCTCCAGGATTTTTACTTGAGGAAATTACTACAGCTCAAGAGATTTTTAATGTTGTTTATATTTGCATTATTGTTTATTTAAACATTGTGAACATTTTGAATGTTATGTAAAAAGTATTTGTGATTTTGTGAATATTTTTTTAATTAGCTAATTTAAGCTACTATAGGCTTCTTGTTTTTTTTTAAAGAATCTATACTACACAATAACAATCACTCGAGAAACCGTTGTTGCATTATCTTAAAAAATGACAAATTTAGATTTGAATTTGAAGAAAATTCCATTCTTTGTAACTGGATGTTATTCACTAACATTAGATAAAATCAAACATTAATTTCAGATGTGGTAAAACGACTAAATGTTGATGTAAATCGCTCAAGAGTAACCAATGTACTGTAACGAAAAGATATTGAAATTGTGCCACTGAGGATGGAAGTGGTGTCAACTTGAAAGAAAAAGAGAATCTAAATGGACAGTTAAAATGTTAAAAACTATGTGGGAGGTAAACAATTTCAGTCACAAAATCAACCAACTATTATGTTAAGAACTACTTCATTTTACACTGCACACCATTTGGGTTCAGCTTGTTAAAAAAGCCTTAAGAATTAACTGCAAATCTCACCTGATTCCTAGTTGATCTAGAGGTTCTGTCGGTATTGTTCCTCCTAGTCTCCATGTTCTCGTAGTCGGAATCTTCTTCATCGTCATTGTCGATCTTCAACATCATTGCTTTAAACTGAAATTTAAACACATTCGTTGTGAAGTTAAACCAAATTTGGTTTAGAAACAAACTAAAAGTTATGATTTGGAAGTATTTAACTAATTGAATATTTTAGGAGAATGAAGCCTAAATAAAAATAGATTGTTCAAACAACAATGTATTTTTTCTACATGTCACATTTATACAGCAATAGAACTATTTCCATGGATAGCAAATTTTATGTAAAGAACAATTTGGGAAGATTGTGAACTAAACTAAAATAATACAAGTTATCCTCTAATCAAAACAATACAAGTTATCCCCTAATCAAAGTAATACAAGTTGTCCCCTAATCAAAGTAATACAAGTTGTCCTCTAACCAAAGTATTACAAGTTATACTCTAACCTAAGTAATACAAGATTATCTTCTAATCAAAGTAATAAAAGTTGTCCTCTAACCAAAGTAATACAAGTTATCCTCTAACCAAAGTAATACAAGTTATCCTCTAACCAAAGTAATACAAGTT
>JARUHE010275970.1:0-12811 GCA_031471125.1 Archaeomysis grebnitzkii | reverse complement strand
TTGGCGACAGCGCTCTTTGTCATTGTATCTAATGTGCTGTATAATATTCTATAATAAAAAAAAAATAAAAAAAACATACTCTTCCCCATAATAAATGAGGATAAAAATTAAATTTCATAAAATTTGGTCCATTTGTTTGCTGGGTGGAGGCATTATTCCTCAGAAACAACAGGTTTTATATTAAAATTTATTTAAAACTACATTCGTTTATGTATAAATGATTACATCTACTAGTTTCATATGAACTATATTGATTACTTCAATTCTATTAGCTTACATTGTAATTTTCGTTATCTAACATCAACATTATTAATTTGCATATTTTGGTTTTAATAGTTTTGATTAATATTATATATCTACATTATTTGATGTATGAATGTATATGCTTTTTACTTCTTGCTAATTTTCAGAATAAATCTCAACAGCTTGGAAAACAAAACCTCAAATGCTGTTGTTGCAGAAAAAAATTGTGAAGCAGGACTTAAACAGTGCAATATTGATGAAGAATGTGTTCCTTTCAATGAAAAAAGGAAGAATGGACGATGCAAATGCATTGAAGGCTACTCACGCAATGACGCTACTGGAGAATGCGAAGTAAACTCACTCGATAAGTTCACGACTCCAAGTATATTGAAAACCAACTCAGTTCCTGATTTTGTTTCTACAAATAAAAAGAACACTTCTAATAATTCTTTTACCACTCCAAGTACTACTGCTGATGCTTATTCTTCAACCACCCTAACTACAGCAACTCTAATACCTTCACCACACGAACCAGAAAAACTTGTAGTTAGCATTAACAACAAAACTATAGAATTGGCTAAAGGTGAAACTTCTTATGAAAATCCAGTAACACTTTCTGCCTATGCTATTGGAGAAACAAAATATAAATATGAATGGACACTTCTTGAAAAACCAAGTAGTGATACAAAAGGGTCTGTCAGTGATTCTAATACACAAACAATAACTTTGTTACACCTTGTACCGGGTGTTTATATTTTTAGGGTAGTTGTTGATGCACCAGGAGCCCACGGGGAAGCTATTGGTAATGTAACAGTTTTACCAACAAAAAGAGTAAACAAATCACCAACTGCCATAATTGTGCCTCCTGAGCAAACTGTAAAATTACCAAATTCTGGCATTATTTTGGATGGTTCTGGAAGTACTGATGATGAAAAAATTGAATCTTATCATTGGGATTTGGTCAGTGCACCACTCAGCTATAAACTAAGTGATGAATCTAGTCACACATTGAAACTAACAAAGCTTATCCCAGGAAATTATAAAATAATGTTGAAAGTAAAAGATTCTGAAGGTTTGGAAGGAAATACTACAGCAAATGTTACTGTAATTAAAGAGACTGATTATCCACCCTCTGCAAATGCTGGTGGGGATCAAATCATTTATCTTCCTCAAGAAGAAACTGTTTTGAATGGAAATGCAAGCTCTGATGATCACCGCATTGTTGAATGGGAATGGACAAAAGGGCCAGAAGACTCAGGTAAAGCTGTTGATATGCAAGACACAAGAACACCTTATTTGAAGTTAAGTAAATTGAAGGAGGGTCATTATCATTTCACTTTGAAAGTTGTAGACACTACAGGACAGTCTGCTACTTCTTCAGCTCATGTTTATGTTCATGAACCGAATTTATCTAAACCAATTGCAAATGCTGGTTCAAACCAAACTGTTATATTACCAAATAATTTCGCATTTTTGGATGGTAGTCAAACCACACACTATTCTCCTCAAACCAATATAGAATGGAAACAATTGAATGGTCCGAGTGCATCTCAGCTCTCAAAAACAAATCAAATCAAAGTCAATGTGACAGCATTGACAAAAGGTCTTTACACATATCAACTCACCGTTTGGATTGGTGAAGATAGCTCTCACAATTCTACTTCAAATGTTACTGTTACAGTAGTACAAAATGAAAATTTGACTCCTAAAGCCAATGCAGGTGGAGATTTTAGTGTAATTTTGCCAGTGTCTGTTGTAATTATAAATGGTGGCAGCTCAACCGATGATGTAAAAATTACAAACTGGCTGTGGGAACGAGACCCGAACTCACTAGCTGCAGGAGACATCATCAACAACTCCAACACATCTTCCATTTTAATGTTGGCCAATGTGGTTGCTGGTCGTTATGTGTGGAAGCTAACTGTCTATGATGACCAAGGGGCATCTGCCAGTGATACGGTGTCCATTATTGTTAAGGAAAGTCCTCTTCAACTGGATGAAGTTGAAGTGGTTGTTGGTGTGGGAATTGAAATGCTGACACAATCTCAGCTGACAACTTTATTGCAAAAGTTAGAACTGCTTCTTCATACTTCCAAAAGAGATGTTTCGTTCCAACTTCTATCATTGGCAAGTCTGCCAAGAGTGGGAGGTGTAAGTATAGTTTTAATTGGATATAAAGATGGAAAAGTTTTCAAAGGACACGACTTGGCACTTGAACTTCAACAACAAGTAAACATTGATTCCAACAGTAAAATTCTTGATCTGAAGGTCCTATATGTTGAGACTGTCATATGTCAAAATAATTGCTCCAGTCACGGAGAGTGTATTCAGTCTAGTCGCAACTGTCGGTGTCATAGCTGGTGGATGGAGTCCTATTTTAGACGCCACTTGGGAGACGGCCTAACAAATTGTGATTGGAGTGTAGTTTATGTTTTTGTCATTTCCATTATTGGCATAGTAGTTTCGGCTTTATTTGGTTGGATTACCACAATTATTTTAGTGAGACAAGCAAAATTTGCGCAACAAAAGAAGTGTAAACAGCCGAGATATTCATTGCTTGATGCACATGATGACAATCTGAAGACCAGGTCAAGGCATTTTAATGGGCTATTAGATTCAGCTTCGGGTAGTGATAGTGAGTCTGAAGCACTTTTCGATTCTAGAAAAGTCAGGTCAAAAAATGACAAGCAAAGAAATGGTTATTTGAAGTTACAAAGAGTTCGAACTTGATTTTAATGAAAATATTTTTGTATTTCAAATGAAACTTTGAAAAGTTTGAAAATTAAACCTAGCTATTCTTATAAGTTTTGATTTATTGTTTTCGTATCTTGTAAATATTTTGAACGTGTTCTCACATGTTCTAGAATGATTGCATAAATAAGTGCTAAAGTTTTTGAATTCATTTTATAGGGTTTGAATGGTTGACAAACTTTTCAGTTATATTTTAAATTATGAAATGTAACATAGGATTAATCTCATTATATATAAATAATGTAATAAACTATGCACAAATTATTTTAATATTGTACCAGTCATATGGCATGACCTACCAGCTGTTGGTATATTATTTTTTTATTCATCTGACTTTATTCAGCCTCTTTAACTCTATAACTAGATCTCAATATTTTTGTTGTCGACACCACTCCATCTTAGACATAGAAAAGAAGATGGAGCCCTTCTTGTCTTCTTCTTTTAGTCTATCATTAGAATATTTTTCAACATTGGGTCACACCTAATTGAATAAGCTTGTCTATATCATACAATTGATTTACATTAACTATGTCCCAAGTTTTGGGTTAGACTCAAGGGTTTTATTTGTACACCAGATTCCTTAACCAGTCTTAACAACTCTTTTCTTTGTACAAAAGCTTGGTACATGAAATAGATGTAATATAAACTTTGCTAAAAATGGGAGTTTTAATGCTTCCCATGACTTACAAAAAGTTAAGAATTTGTAGGCCTATAGTGGGTACTGGAACTAAAGAGAATGCTAGATGATATAGGTTATATATACAAAACATATCTGCGAGATGCTACCCAAATTGAACTAATGGTTCCGAAAAATACAATTTCCCTAAACTTGTTAGAAAAATAATGAACATAATTATGTTTTAAGTGACTGCATAAATATAAAAGTAAAAACACTAAAAATATGTGAGGCACTGAAGAGTATTCATTGAATAGTATCAGCCCTAAATAATTTCTATCATTATTTTATTCAAAATATTCAATATTTAAAAAAAATGTATTTTAAACCAAAGAAAGGTTATAAAATTGTATAGTTTGGTGGAGGGATAGGATAAGGTCATACTTTTATTTCTTCACAATATATGGCAAATGTTTCATAATCTGTATTCAATTACCTGAAAACTCCAATATTTTCAGTTGATTATATTTGCTTAAAAATAGATAAAATAGTGAGACCTCTATAAAACCGTCAACATTAATTGAAACATTCAACTAGCAACACTTTATTAAATATTAAACTTTGATGTTGTAAACATTGTTATATAAGTTCAGTAAGACTATAATTTTCCATATTTTAAGATGATTGTGTATAGCATAACATGTTTTAGTATTAAAATTGTATTAAACTATTGTTTTATAAAAAATGTTTACATATTGAATAGTATCCATGACGCCACTGAGGCCTCTTTTGTGTTTTATTCAGTCCGTTTTTACTTCTAGTTTTGAACCAATTAAATTCTTTAGTTAAGCTTATTTTGAACTTTCAATCTTGGTTCAATCCAAGCCGATAACTCCAAAAATTATGTTTAAAAAGAGGCCTTAATGGTTTTGCAGAATGTTAGGAGAGTTTATTTTATTGACCATGCTAATTAACTGAATATTGGTAAATTTTATACATCTTACGGACATATATGAATGGTCCTGTAAAGAATTATTCTACACGAATCTGGTTTAAATAGTGATACCAAATTTCAAATGTTTTTCTTTTGTAATATTAAATCAATCCAGTTTCAATCTAGTTTAATGGCAATACCGAATATTACATTTATTTATTATTAAGCTGTGTCTGAAAGACATCAACTTCTGTAATTGACCTCTGATTATTTTTTGGGCGGCAGATGATTTGTGGACTCGAAATTTTGTTCTTTTTTCAAAAACACTTTTTCAGAAAATTTGCTTAAATTAAAACTAAGAACATGACATTCTACACAGCTGCCACTAAGAATTTGTTTTCGTGAAATCAATATTTGTTTATTTAAACAATTCATTAAATTAATGGTTAACTAAGATTTTTATTTTAGGGTTTAATGAAGAGTCTATTCAATACAAATAGGAGAACTGGAGATTCAAAGTGAAATGTGGTTAAAAGAAAATTCATTAATTATATCATGAAATTCATGGTTAACCCATATTTTGTGTGAAAATTTAGCAAAAACATTATTTAAAACAAATGGAAGAACTGGAAGTTTAAGGTGTAATACCTTGAAGGTATTTTCTTAAATCTTTTAAAAATATATTTCAGGAGTTTATGAACTCGGGCATTTTTTCTTTCAAGAACTTCATGGGGAACTTAATTTTTAAAGTTTAGAGGAAAGCTTATTTGAAATAAATGATAGAAGTGTCAATATACTTCTATAGAGGAGAGTTGTATGTTCCATCAGAAAATATAATATTTGAAAACATAAAATATAGAATTGTATTCAACAAATACACAATCTAAGAAACTTTTTCTATACATAGACACAGCTTTTAATACGTATAATTTACTCATGCTTGTTTTAATTTGAAACTTTCCAAAACTAGTCTCTATGTGATATAATTATAATCTTAAGGTTAATGTATCATTCCATAAGTCTGTGAATAATCTGATGGTTTTGTATTGTAAACATAGTTATAAAAAATACATTTTATTTGTGATTATTAAAAATATATAAAGAAGAATTTTATTATACATTATAAAATCTCAAGATGCACATAATTACAATATGTTGGAAATTATTTATTTTGAGTTTTAACTTAACCTTATTGATGTAAGGAATGGAGAATAAATGAATACTCATGCTAAATGAAAATTGAGGTTGGTAAATTTATATGCAGGGTTTTTTATGATACATAATTTAAGAGATAATTTTACCAAAATGAGTTATTAAAAATTGGATTTTATAGAATAATCAACTTGAAGATAACTATTTAAAACCATTATATTGAGGATGAGATCATTTATTGCTCGTTTGGCTTATTAATGTGAAGATATTCATTATAACTGATAGCCTTTTTTTCGACCAACTTTTAGAATTCAAATTGTATCACTATTTTAATATTAAAAAACATTCATATTTCTGTTCAAAGTTGATTCAATAAAAATTGTACTACATTGATAAACATTTAGGCTATTATAGGTAATGATAAATAAGAACTTTGAATGGTAAAATAATAAATGACACCTTACAGCGTTGACTGATCAAGATAGACAATTGGCTATATAGGCTACATATATTGAATAAAAAATATATTTATCTAATGTATTTATAAATAATAACAAATTATATTTATCTAGAATATTGATAAAGAAATGATTTCACAAATCCCAAATAACAATGATAAAATGAACTAAATTGTTAAACCGTATCTAGGTTAAAGAAGAACTAGGCTAAGGCAATTCAAATTTATGAGAGGAACAATATATAAAATAATATAATAGGGATTTGATTAGAAAAATACTTTGCAAAAAATTGCAATATACTGAAATATGTTCATTTCGAGAATGATATTTTTTACCTATCGAAAACGCATGTTAACCACTTAACAGTCATTGCCATTTTGAAATGTAAACTACGGTGCCGGTGCCGTTATCATATAGTTTGTCTTGAGTTTCTGAAGTGTGACAGCGCACGTTTCGACAATTTCACAACAAAGGTATTTATCCAAAATATATACAAAAACAAGTCTATAATCCCAAATAAGGTTGATAAGCCTGGATACAAAAACAATGATAGCTTTTTTTTCTAGATGTTGCCAAGCCTGTATTAAACAATAAAATTAACTCATCTGAAATTTTCATACATTCTTAGTACTTTTTCGATGGGGCTAGCTAGGATTTATCTAAAATTTGGTTTATATTTTTTTCGGAAAAAAAATTCATTTCCAACACTCTGTTTATAAATATCTATAAAACATGTGACATTGCTTGTTTTGATAACCTAGAGGTAAACAAATGTTATTGTTTTAGTTTTAAACAATAAACCATTCATTAAAAATGTAAACCGGCCATTTTTAATCATAAACATTTATGGAAAAGTGAAATAAAAATTTTGATTCACCTAAAAATTTAAATCAAGAAATTGATTGAAAATTCAGACGACCTGTCACAATTTTTGATCCAAACCATGTTTAGTACTGAAATGTACTGAAACTACATGGCCAATAATGTTCTGTTTTTAACTCGTTGTGATACGATTTGAAAATGTAACACGTTTTGAATTAAATAAAATAAGACACGTAGAAAAATGTAATTTAATTCAGAAAAAGGCATATTCAATTCAAAAAGACTACAATTTGATGTATTTCAAATCACATTATTTGGTAGAAGTATAAACTAAATAACTTCTTAAAAGATGTATCGCTATGGTTGATACTAAAGCATTTGAATATTCGATTTCAAAATAAAAGAATGAAGTTTCAAGTGATCCTTCAACAATGTTTTTGTTTCATTGAGATGTGGTAATGTAGATTAAAGTAAAAAGTGATTAAAAAAGTCAATTTCATCTTCTAAGAGTTGGTGGATTATTGAAAAAAACTGGTTCATAAGTTTAATATCCACTTAAAAAACATTCTTTCAAACACCTTTAAAAAGAGAGTTATAACATCTATAAATATTCATGCCCCCAACAATCCAATCCAGTCCATAAAACCTAATTTGAAAGTGAAAATTACATTTATAAGATCAGTTAACTTTCAATGTATGCTTAAAATAAGACATTTATAAAAGTTTCATTTCCTAAAGCCAAAATGATCTTCAGAATGTCGGGTTTTTAATTTATTTCTTAGATTAGCCAAAATATTGAAGAAATCAGCAGAAGTTTAATTTTTCTGAAGCTATACAGACAATAAGTTTATTTCAAAGAAAGTAGACTTCAATTCGGCAGAAATCCCGCAACTTCTTTCGACTTCGACCAAACAACCTCAACTCTCACCCTCGCCGCTCTCTCGAGACCTGCCTCAATCAAACACATGACCAAGGTAACGGGAATGCTCTACCTCCTCCAACACCCCCACATGCACCTTCCAACTATCACTGTCATTGTCTTCGCCACTCTGCTGTCTCTGCCTACAACCTGGACACAAAGTTCCTCTCACCAACCAGTCTTCTCAGTCTAGAACATCTCTTATGACACTACTTTTCACACTGATCACAGAATATTGAACTAACTCCAACTTCTCTACCACAGGTTCCACATGAGCACCTTCGTAATTTTATATTTTCCTTTGCTTCTTTTCCAGTAACAAGTACTTCAGTCTTTTCTATGTTGACTTTCAATCCTCGCCTTGAATATTTTTATTTTAATAACGTTAATAATTTTAAAGAGAATACAGAAAATATTTGTATTATTATTTTTATTTTTATTAATAAAAAATAAACAAAATGAAAAAATAATTTTATTTTAACAATATTGATATTTTTTAACTATTATTCTAGTCAAGTGGGCAGGCTAATTTTTAGTGTGGATGTAACGGCTCGTGCTCCTGCTAATGATCATTTAAATCTAGCCTGTTGCCATACCTTGATTTTAATTTCATTCAACTTTTAGCTTTAAAGTTCATTCGAGGCATTACCGAGCAGCATTTGTTTTGCTTTGGGCCTATCTTTCTGTGCATAGTCTTTGGTTCTTCCAGAGTGAAAGTGCTGAATACCCTCCGGGTGCAGCGCCGGGTATAGGCCCGTTTTTTATATATTCATTCATTCTTCCAGAGTGAAACTTTTCTCTGTTCCAGAACTCAAGGGAGTTTATTTGGTCTAACTCTTATACTGTCGAAAAGTTAGCTGTGCTTATTGACTAGCTTGGTATTCGTCCATTAATTTCTTCCATAGTTTCGGCCTAAAAAATATAAAGCCCACATTGTATTATAATAGTTTTAAAAACAAATTTGTCTCCATTCATAAAGTGAACTAATGAAAAATTTTGTTGAATGAAGTAAACTCGGTAGTGCATCCAAAAATTTTCATGCCAGCACGATCAAACAAAACCGTTGCTTGTTCTGGTTTCATGATTGAACCTCTAATTACAAAAATATTTTAATGACTACATAGATGCATGATTTGATATTGTAATTTATTGTATTTGTCTTTAAACATGGTGTCAGACGAATGCTGAAAACTAACATTTGAATACATGTTACATTAACGTATAATGTCAATTTTATAATTTATTAATGCTTGAAAAGAAAGAAGCTAGCCTCTTTAGTTATCTTAACGTTTGGTTGAAAAATCAGCTTATATTGTTTTCAAATATTTCAAGTTGTATCCTTTTCGCAGAAGCATAAAAACATTGAAAAATGTGACGTTACTTTTTAAAGTAATTTAAAAATGCATGCACTGTTTGATGGTGCTAGCAATAGTCATTGATGACTATCGACAGTCATCAGTGACTATTGATCTCACGCAAAATCTGGCGGCTCCGCCAAGTTTATTTTATTCAACAAAATTTGGCATTAGTTCATTTTATAGGTGGAGACAAATTTATTTTCCGAAACTAATAAGTTATAAAAATAATGTATTGCATTTTAATGTTTTTAAGTTTGCTTTGGAACAATAAAACCTATTATAATTGTTTTAAAACAAATTTGTCTCTACCAATACAGTGAATCAATGGTTACGGTCGGATGCAGGTGCACATGCGTAAACTTGCATCCAAAGCTAGTAAAAATCTAGTAATTGAATCAAAAGCTAGAAAAAATCTAGTTCGGCATTTTGTATTGCATTCGTTTTGTACAAACAAATTTTTTCAATTTTCTTGACACCCCAAGAAATTTTATAAATTGATTTCGTAAAATACATGATAAATGAAATAAATGTAGTTATTTACTGTTGTATAAGTTTTTAATACATAGGACAGTAGATTTTTATTAAATATTATTTATAACTAAATATATGTATCTGACAACGGCTAAATCCTTCTTTAGACACAATAATCGGCAAACGCCTAGTTTAGGTACACATAAAAAAGTACTGAACATGAGATATTAATATTTCACCTATTTTGTGTAATAGTACTTTACCTTACTTAACCAACGCCGACTCTACCCCAATTGCCGATTAGTGTGTCTAAAGTAAGATTTAGTTGTTGTCAGATACATAAATTTAATTATAAATAATTTTTCATAAATATCTACTGTCCTATGTAATCAAAACTTATTTAACAATAAATAACTACATTTATTTCTTTCTCCATGTATTCTAACGAAAGCAATTTATAAAAATTGCTTGGGGTGTCAAAAAAATTGAAGAAATATTTGTTTGTACAAACCTGATATAGCTTTCACTACAGTAAACGATTCACGGTTGCAAAACGGGATACAAAATCTAGATCGATTCACGGGTGCAAAGTCTAGAAATTTACAGTTTTGGATGCAAATTTTGGCATCTGCATCTGCATCCGACCGTAACCACTTATTAGACAGTATATTTGTATTAAATATTATTTATAAGTAAATATGGGGTAATGTGCGCGATGACATATTTTAAAACCTACGTCTTTGAAAAATTAATTATAAAATAACCTATACGAATATACATTACTATCAAAATGTAAGAAAAACGCTTTTACTCAATATTATAATACTTTCACAAAATTTCCAAATGGTTTACTATATAATACAAACTGGTTTCAAAAATGTACGTTATTTGTAGCTTTGGGTATTCATCTACTTTAATGGTACAGTAATTACTTTGCGCGTTGTCTTAAATATCAAAATAACAAAAATAAGTTTAATTTCACTGAAACTTCTACGTAGAGAGTACATTTAAAAACCTCCCTAAATTGATAATACTTTCTTGTCAAAGTTGCTAGATCTGATTAAAGGATCTAAAGTAAAGTTTAGCCATCATATCTCGCAACTTTAACCTTGGGATGTTTTTAGTTCTTCAATGTTAACCTTTATTGGTGATTTATGTCAGGAAAGGTAAGTTACTAATTCACAAAATATGTGAAACATCAATGTTTTTCATGTTCAGTACTTTTTTTATGGATCTAAAGTAAAGTTTTGCCAAACATTTAAAATTAATTATATTTGAATACTAAATGTGGGTTTCTTAATAATTTAAAAGGTGATGAAATATAATAATGATCATTTCTATGAAAATGATTAGGACAAACATAACACTTTGTCAAAATTTGATGATATGATCGATTTGTAAGTTCCTCATTTTTACAGGCATTAATCCATGTTTCAAAGTTATTCTTTGTAAATTTAAAAAAATGCAAATTAGGATTAAAATCACTGGTGTTTTTGCAATTTTCAAAATAACTCTTTTTAACAGACATCTTTACAATAATCTTAGACATTTTTCTACTGTTGACCAAAATTCCAACATGACGACATCTAAACAGCTGACAAAATTTGTTGATACTTGCAGGAGGGGCGGGTTAAGGTTCCTCTAAACCCGCCAGCTGGAGGGACTAGTGACGTAGGTTAGGATTCTTTAACTATCCGGGATATTTCCTTAATCTGTGGTATCTCCTAGAATTCTCTCCCATTCTTCTTTAAATGATCGCACCGGACAGACACAGCTGCGATGCCTCTTGAAAGCTCACACGTGTAGAAGTGAATCTTATTTATTCGTTTGCTATGGTGGTATTATTCTTTATCCCTGTCCATTCTCAACCTTACCTATCCTATCATCCCATACTATAGTGTAATTAATGAAGAACTATATCTAGGAAATAATCCTGTAAAGTGTTATATCCTTTCTTTTTTATTTTAATTATTACATGTAGCCCAACACTACAATATCAACATAAAATCTTGTTTGGATTCTATTTTAGGCATTGGCCCCGGAAACGAGGAAAGAGTCTTCCGTAATCACTTTTACATGACGTTCCACAGCTTGTGTGTGACATAGAAAATCAGGTATTTCTTCTGGCTTCAAGCATGCAGAGTTATTTTTCAGTAGCTGATTTACTTCCAAAACCTGTGTGATTGTAGGTTATGTGAGTTTACATGTTTGCCAATTGATCATTTCGAAACAGTTTTTAGACTCAAAGTTGAGAGGATTTAAATTAAATGGTCGCAAAAACGTTACGTTATTGTTCCTTGCTTTTATAATTATCCTCCAGGTCATCAAAAATCATAGAAAGTACAATCTTCTCAGGATGGGTAGCATAAAACGAGTTTCTTTGAATAACTTTGTTAACTATTTCTAATAAGTTTGAACCCATGATCGTGATCTCACTATCATGTTATGTAGATGATGGGGTCCGTGTATTATATAGATGGGTTTATTTTGATCGAAAACCAAGTTGGTATATATACTTTCATTATATAGTTAACAAAGACCTACAGATTCTCTGAATAAGTTTCTGACGAAACTTAGAGTCGTAACAATCTATTAGCAGTTGAGAGCCATCTTTGATGTAATATTTGTCCTGAATTTTGCACAGCAAATGACTTGGAGTACATACATCTTGAAACTGCTTTAAATATTTCAGCCATGTACTTTTGGTCAGTGCTTAAATTGCCTCTATTTATTTCAAAGTTAGCAATTTCAATCAGCTCAAAGTCAATCACTGGCAAATTTTCACATTCTTCTAATTATTTACCAATTATACCTGTGAGTCCTCTTTGTTCAGATGTTTTTCCGTCAAGTTTGATCAATAGTTTTCGTAACGGCAGCTCATTGGTATGAATGAGACAAACTGCCTATTGTAATAGTTTTCCCAATCGTTCTTCAATCAATTTGATTACTCCGCCTTGTCACCAGTTTTTACAGCGGTATTTAGCGCCATAAAAAATAGCATAGGGTGTATACAAGGATTGTTGCCGGCCTTGGAAATAAACAATTAGTGGTCAAAAGATATTGTTGTGGCGGCCGCATTGAAAACTG